>CM038464.1:47196571-47283809 GCA_021464415.1 Lonicera japonica
ATAAGATTTACACAAAAATTATACACTACAGTTGGAGATGCTTTAACGTGAAAAAAAAAAAAAAAAACAAAAACCAACCTAATACAGTAATACACTTCGTCTTTCTTTTCGATCTCTCTAAGTTAGATCCCTCCGTACGGCTCCCTCTCCCAAGCATCTCTTTCCATCTCATCATCACTTGCCGAACGCCAAAGTACCAACGTCACCGATCCAGCCAGGAGCGTGTCCATGCTTATGGGGTCAATCACCCCGCCTAAAATTTATAATAAATAATTAAATAAGATAAATTTTAAATAAATTTAAATTAATGTATATAATTAACACTACTTAAATTTTAAAAAAATAATTAATAGCGAGGTCAAATTATAAATATATATATATATATATATGAAAAGTGTGGTTCAAAAATATTTTTCATAAAAAATGTTATTCAGCCAAAAAATTGTTTAAAATTTGTATCTTAAATGTATTTTGATCACAAATATACACATCAAAATATCATAGCCTACATGAAAGTTATGAGTGATAGGAGATTCGTTTACACTAGTTATTGGATTGCACTTTTCTGGGCCAAGTATCATTTGCTCATTTGCTCATTTTCATCATTTTCGATTGATAATTTAATCATTACAATTAGTGTGAAATTTGGCGATACATTATTTGATGATTCTACTAATCATATTTTGATACATAATTTAATAACACCACTAACCATATTTTCTGACTACGCCATTGGATCCAGCTGTACATATTTTGATTTTAATCTTGATCTGTGCATGTATTTCATTCTCTGTAAATAAAGGCAAAATAAATCACATATGATGAATGAAGATCATTGATTGCAGATTCTTATCAAGATCTGATAAATTTTGTCGCATCTTTCTTGGATTTGTTTGATTATGAGAAAAAAAAAAACAAAGGTTAATTTAAATTAAAAATTTGTTAGAGTTTCAAATAAGGGTATTGGAAGATTTGAAGAGGTGGATTGTTTTATCATGTTCAGATGAAATTAAATAATCTTATCCGACTCCCTAATTCGGCACATCAAACACATTCTAATGAAATAAATAATCTACCCGAATATTCAATCTTGACGAACATCAAATATAGAATATAATAAAATTATCATATCATACTCTCTTATTTTACGCGTCCTATGTGTCAAATACAACCTGATGTTGTGTCAAACACAATCTAAAAATACATAAATCCTTCATATTTTAAAGTTGGGTTGGATACTTTTTATCATTGAGATACTCCACACTTGTACGAACAATACGTGATTGCCCATGATAGATCAATTTTACGTTGCTGTGGTTAACTTTTACGTGTATTCAAGATACATCAATTTTAATATAATTTGTGATTAAAATTAAAATTGATTTATTATTGTAAATTACACGGAACAAATGTTTTTAATTTGAACACACAGAAAAACCTAAACATGGTCGATTTTGATGGGATGCAAGATAAGCAACGGCAAAAATCTTATTACATGAAATTTTAATATTGTATATAAGAAATCTAATATTTTATATAATGCATTTGAATTAGGTAAATTGCAAAAGACGTGTTGTATATTGAAAAGGCCCCCAATTTCAACTTTTATATACAGGCTCGTATGTATCTCTAGAGTATAGACTAACGCTAATACATACTTTTAAAATATCTCTAATAATATAATTAAAATAATAATTTTAATTAATTTTAACAATGTTGGATAAAAATACTATCCCAATGGGATAATCAAATATTAACAATTTTTTAGCCAATAAACAAATCTATTATTTTTATAATCAAAGTTAACAACATTATTCAATAATCAAAATGAGAGGCCTATCAATTCTATTAGATAAAAGAGAATCTTTTTAAATTTAAATCATATTTCTTTCATTTTTTTACCCTACAAATTTGATTATTAACAAAAAAATAGTAATTGAGGATAGCTACATTATTAACATTAATAATTTACTAAATGGATAATCAAAAAATTTTGAGTATTCCATTGAAGATGCTCTTAGGCCTCGTTTGGTTCACGGATTTAAGTATTCAGGAAAGGAAAGTCTTTCCTTTCCTTTCTTTAGTAAGCACAAATTTCGGAAACACTTTTCTAGTAGAGAGAAAAGTAGGGGTAAAGTCATTTCTTTTAAAACTCATGGAATTGATTTTCTCTTATGATTTCCTAGTATTTATTACAAAATATTTGGATAATAATACTCCTACCTAAATACTTTTCATACTTTATCAAACATAAGAAAATAAACTTGATAGAACTTTAGTTTTCTACCTCCATAAAAAATAAAAAAAATAATTTTTCTCCCATAAACTAAATGAGAAATTTGGCCTTCCGTTAAAGTTATTTACTTTTATTAAGATTGGACAATCTTTCTCTAGATGAAATAAAAGACATTTGTAAGATAAATATTTGATCTGATATTTAATTCTGACATTATTTTTTTGAAGGGAACTAACACATCAAACATAGTCTTAATAATTTAATAATTGAGAGGGAGATATTCCACCTTAAAAAATAAAAAGCCTTCTTTCTTTCTCTTTTTCGGGTCTATCTTTATTAGACCATTTTTAATGAGTAAGGTAAAATGGTAAGCTAAAAATGTATATTTACACTATTTGATAATGGAGAGGTGCAACCGGAGAAGTGTAAATATACCTCGCACGATTTATGGATTGTCGGGGGAGGACACCAAGCCATCCCACGATACATCATCCGTCGGCTCATGCTTTTGCTTACCACGACACATTATGTGTCTTGGCAAGCATTTTCACTTTTTTTTTCCTTCTTCTTCCATTTCCGAGAATACATTGCTTTGTCCAACGGGAGGAAATTTGAATGATATGTCTCACGACACATCATTCATCGGCCGAGTCATTTTTTGCATGCCACAATATACCATATATCGGCCGACATTTCTCACGGCACATCATGTGCCGTGAGAGTTTTCTTCCCTGCCACGATTCTTCATTTATCGTCCAAGTTAAAATTTTGTCCCTCGCTATCTTTGACTTTGGTTTGCATTTTTACCTTCTTCTTTACTTATTTGCCTTACCCAATAAGGCAATGAAAATGCCATATTTGCCATTTAACCATCCCAATGGAGATGGTCTTAGAAAGCTTAATTCGGATTTTTTGAGGCAAACAAAACAGCGGCAAATTCAGTTATAAACTATCTTTAGTAAAAATTAATTAAGCTTTGCTTAGATCTCTATTCGTTAATCTTTTGCTACGAAAAATTATACAGAAAAGAAACTCATTCCCCATTTTTGACGATCAAATCACAACTCTCTTTCTCTCTCTCAAATCAAATTGAGAGAAAGAGAGTTTGTGATTATGAATCATCACCATCAAAATCACAATCACAACAATAACAATCCGATGATTACAACCTTCGAAAGGTAAACAAAAATCCACTTTCTCTCTCTAAATTTATTTTTCTTCGATATTTGACCGAAAAATTAGAAACATTCACGACAGTCTGTGAATTGGGGACCATTTCCATTTAATATGCATAAAAACATACAAAAATATAAAAATAGGGACGATTCTTTTCAAAACGAGACAAAATACAGTTGACATTATTCGATCTGAATTAGCGATAAACTTCAATGATTAGTTGTTTTGTTCTTCTCACAGATGATGATTGAGGCACAAATTTCTCCTCGTCTCGTTGAACCGCAACAATAACAACACGCTATGGAGATTTAGAATTGCTGACCACTATGATTGTATATATAATCTAAATTTGTATCTAGAGGTTTGATGTATATATATAAATATTAGTTCCGTTGTAAAAATTGCTCGGAATGGGGGCAAATGACGGTGGAGAGGAGGTACCGCCGGTGATGATGGGAGGGAATGAGGAGAATATTTTTGTGTCGGTTCGAGTGCGGCCTTTGAATGCGAAGGAGAATGCGAGGAATGATGTATCGGATTGGGAATCTATAAATGACAACACTATCATTTATAAGAATACTAACCTCTCGCCGCCAGAGAGATCCATGTATCCTACTTCGTACACCTTTGGTAAGGGAATTCATCAACTTCATAATTTAGGCATTTTTTGTTCTTCTTTGTTCTAGGTGTGCTATAAGTTTGTGAACTTTTGTGATTCATCAACTTCATATTCTAGTCGAAACTCTTCATGATCTGTCTGTTTTCTCTAGACAGAGTATTTTCTTCGGAATGCTCGACGAGGCAGGTGTACAAGGAAGGAGCCAAGCAAGTTGCTCTATCAGTTGTCAGTGGTGTCAATTGTGTGTACAATTTATATCTCCTTACCAATTTCCCCTTGTTTCTTGAATTTGACTCGAACTTCATTAAAATTTTCTCTACAAAAAACAATAAATATATGTTACAGCGAGTATTTTTGCATATGGGCAAACCAGCAGTGGAAAGACATACACAATGACTGGGATTACTGAGTATACCATTGCAGATATATACGATTATGTACAAAAGGTAATCAACCTTTAATCCATCACCTACTTTGAATGGAAGTCAATTATGTTCAAGTTTTGACAGTTCATTGGCATGTGTTTGTGTTTTTAGCACACAGAAAGAGATTTTATTTTGAAGTTCTCTGCTATGGAGATCTACAATGAATCCGTCAGAGACCTCCTCAGTGTAGATATCACTCCGCTTAGACTTCTAGATGATCCCGAGGTGAGTTTGATCTTCATACAATAACTTTTATAGATGTTGTTTATATTAAGTTGACAGTGAACTCTTTGAACAGAGAGGGACTATTGTTGAGAAACTAACTGAGGAAACCATCAGGGACTGGAATCATGTGATAGAACTCCTATCGATATGTGAGGGTAAGAATATCATGATTGGTTCTAGTATATATATATATATCAATATGCTTCATCTCTTCAGATTTGTAATGTTGTAGTGCCTTTTCACAGCTCAGAGGCAGATTGGGGAGACCTCCCTTAATGAAACAAGCTCTAGATCTCATCAAATTATCAGACTGGTTTGACTGTTGTTTAACGAACTAGTTTTCCTTTTACGTAAATGATGATACACATATGTTGCTCCCAAGAAGGGCTTTGAGTGAAGTTTCAATGAGGAGTGAGGGAACAACTATTTGTTTTAAGTGAATAATGTTTTTCTTTTTCTGCAGACAATTGAAAGTTCTGCTCGTGAGCATTTAGGCAAGGACAACTCAAGCACCCTTGTGTCTGCTGTGGTATGAATATGGCTCTATTACACCTTTAATTGGGAAGGTGAGTTAGATGTTGATTATAATGCATAGTAAGCCATGGTTATTTTTTAAAATTATGTTATGTAGAACTTTGTCGATCTTGCCGGAAGTGAGCGTGCATCTCAGACATTATCAGCTGGGACAAGGTTGAAAGAGGGCTGCCACATAAATCGCAGTTTACTTAGTCTTGGAACTGTGATCCGCAAGCTAAGGTTAGTTTGCTATCCTTTTGTTTTTCAGTTTGACTAAAGAATAAACTTCAAATTATGGTTTGAAAATCAGCAGATTTATTTGAGATGATGGCTTTATGTGGTGTCATTTTAACGACTTCATAGTGGTATTTAAGACACTTGCATTTTCACAAAAGGTATTGCTATAGAATGGCGTTGGGATTGATACCATTTGATGTACATACCATGTCATTTCATTGATATGTAGAGTTAAAACTGGACTAATTGTGTACTTCAGTTGTAAAGAGAAGGTAAATGATACTGCAGTTCATATTATATTATCGCTTTTAAAATATGACCTTCGATCTGGGGTTATAATGGGAGAGATAAGAAGAAAGAACAACAGACACATACAAGAACAAACTTCAGTACTGGGGCTAGCTTGATCTTAAGTTATTGTTTATAGAGCTCAAGTTATACTACTTTAGTGATCATTCTATTGGAGTACAATTTGTAGTTTTAGCAGTCAATTATGCTTGCAGTTTTTATCTATATTATATGAAAGGGTTTCATCAATTATAAACATAACTAAATTAAAATACCAATACTTATAAATCCAAAACTTTGAATTTAATCAAAATTATATATTTTAACCCTATTCATTGAGATCTACAAAACAAGATTCATTGTTAATGTGAAATTTGGCATTTTTTGTTTCACTACCTATTTTGTTACTAATTTATGTTGTTCTAAGGTTGGATACAGCAAGGGAAGAAATGGACACATTCCTTTTAGAGATTCAAAGCTAACACGCATATTGCAATCCTCCTTAGGAGGCAATGCTAGAACTGCCATCATCTGTACCATGAGCCCTGCAAGAAGTCATGTTGAGCAATCTAGAAACACGCTTTTGTTTGCAAGTTGTGCCAAAGAAGTGACTACCAATGCCCAAGTAAATGTAGTTGTATCTGATAAAGCATTGGTGAAGCACTTGCAGAGAGAATTGGCTAGATTGCAGAGTGAGTTGAAAAATGCTGGATCTAGTTTTGACGCATCACGTTATGCTGCACTTCTCCAAGAGAAAGATGCTCGGATCGAAAAGGTAAAGTATTTGCGTTTAGAGCTCACTTGGTTCTAGTTTTTGTGTTTTGTAGGAATCCTGAATTGGAAAATTCACATTTAGCGTCTCATAAATAATGTCTAAATGTTGAATCACTAAATGCCAGTTACTATTTTCTAATTTTAGAAAAACACAAAAACTTGAAACAAATGACTGCTTGGTACAAAATTCAAGACGGATATATTCTTATTATCTAACTTGGTGGAATGGTGTTAATGTTAACAAGATGCTTGTATTTGGTCAAATAGCATAGTATGTATAATTGTTGAACCATTTGAAAATTGACTGCTTTATTTGTAAATCCAAAATCAAATTACATACTAACTGGTTTGTGTTACATACTACTGTCTCAAGTAAGTGTATGCTGATGACGATTTACGTTCTGGTTTGATATTTACTGAATACTCCTGCCCAAATTAAGTCACGTGTCCTTATCAAATCTCTCCATGGTAAATAAGTTTCATATTTGACCATTGAGTGTGTTGAAATGAATGTTTTTCGAAATGTTTGAAAGTGAAATACCGATTCTCAATTTGGGACCGCCTATTTAAAATCAAGTAAAACAATCTCCTCTAAATGCAGAGGAAGTAGTTGTTGGTTGATTTACTTTATTTGAAGAAGGCATTGCCTAGTTCATCTTGTCAGTTGACATTCTCTCTCAGAACGGATGAACTCTCCTTGATCTACTAACATTTCAAGCATAAAATCATATGCATGAAGATTTACATTTATAGGCCACAATTTTTCTCTGTTCATATGCAAGAAGCGCCAACTTTCTTAGAAAGCGAAATTGTCACACTCTCAATTTCTTCTTATATAGCTGGAGAAGGAATTAAAAGAGGTGACTCTTGAACGAGACATTGCTAGATCTCAAGTGCAGGATTTCCTACAACTGGTTGGAGAAGATGAAAATTTAATGATGAGGGTACAAATATTAATTTAAGTGAAGCATTTATTCCATTTACTTATTTTTTCTCCATGTTAAATTCTCTCTCTCTCTCTCTCTCTCTCTCTTCCAGGTAGGTTTGGGTCATTACCCAAACTTGCGAGTGCGAATATCACCAGATTCCGTAGACTTGCTTCAAGGGACATCGAGTGTGACGGACTTTCACTCACAGGCTGCTAGTTTCAGAACATTTGGCACATCCCGGTATTCTGATGGACACAGTAGGACTAGCTCTGAAGATAACTACATACAAATACCCGACTTTGAAGAGAATTATACTCAGGATAGTACACCTTCTGGGTTGTTCATTGGTGATGCACATTTTAGCGAAAGTGATTCGGAGGAGATTGAAAAACAAAGTACTGCAGCATCCGAGGATCATTGCAAGGATATTGGGTGCACGGAAATCGAGGATTCAAATCCCAAAATAGAAAGCAATTTATCTCCTGAAGTAGAAACTGAAATCTCGGCACCTATAGCAGTCGTCAATGCAGATAGAGAAGACATGGAATCTGTGTCGCCTCGGCAGGAGGAAGAAGATGGGGAATTAGTGCGAGTATCCTTAAATGAAGATGGGAAATTCCATATAGATGGAGAATTAATGCAATTATCCTTGAATGAAGAAGGAAAACTCAATATAGACGGAGAACTAGTGCAAGTACCGTTGAATGAAGATGGAGAATTAGTGCGAGTATCCTTGAATGAAGATGGAAAATTTGATGTAGACACGGTAGCGCCTTCTTTAAAGGAAGGTAGAGAATTAAGTTGCACTAATCCTCCTTTGGTCCATTATGAAAAACCATCACCATCTCCATGGAACGAGGTGACAAATGATATGTCAAGCTCTAGAAGCTCGAATTTATCGAAAAGTAGAAGTTGTAAAGCAAGGATCATGGTGGGCCCGTTGTCTCCTAGTATTGAGAAGCTACAAAACAATGAGGGGACCCCACCAAATTGGTCCGAGAAAGACTTGACTGGTAGACCTCGGGTTCCACAAAGGAGATTTTCGACATCGAACTTCATCGTTGCTGCTGATGAAAGTTTATCTAGAGAAGATTACAAATCCTCGGTAGAGGCTGCTCTTGATATTGCGGTTGAAGAACAAAATCCAAAAGCTTCAGCTACTGATGATGTCAAATTTATTCAGCTTGATAGCAAGTGTGCAAATAATCCAGTAAGTTATACTTTCCTCAAATATTAAAATAAATTTGGGTTATTCAACTTTGAAACCCCCAATTACTCCACAATAGTAACTTACCTCCTGTTTCAATAATCGTTTTGGGAGTGGTTTTGTAACTTGCAAATCTTATGATTATCAAAACAGAGGTAACTCCAATTTCGAGGCGAAGACTAATGTCCCTTTATTCATTTAACATATTTTACGCATACCACAGTCCAAGGAGGGCGAAGTGACAACCTATGAATCTGTAAGAACTATGAAAGATGTTGGCTTGGATCCAATAGAAGAGGCTGCAAAATATCATTCAGATTGGTCTTCAGAATTCAAGAGGTTACAAAGGGAAATTATTGAACTTTGGGAAGTGTGCAATGTACCATTGGCACATAGAGCATACTTCTTCTTGCTATTTAAAGGTGACCCAACTGACTCTATATACATGGAGGTGGAGCGGAGGAGACTGTCATTCCTCAAGGACAGTTTTTCTCGGGGCAAGGCTGTGCAAGATGGTCAGACTCTCACCCCTGCTTCAAGGTATGATGTTAATGTTTTCTACATATTTATGAAATCTCCATTTTTACACATCTCACCGCCTTGGTGGGAAAGATAAAAGAGAAGTTTCTGTTCAATTTTTTTCTTTTTTGGCTTTCACAAGGTATTTTGAAATTACATCAGCCAACTTCATCTTATGGAACGGTTTCACAAAAGGAGACAATCTGAATTATTTAGTTGCTTCACGTATTTCTGATATACAATGTTACATAGCTCTTGGTTGCAACTTACTCTCTCCATCTAAAAAAGATAGCCCCATTTTCTTTTTTGGGATGTCTGAAATTGATAATAGGCCCATTTATTTTTTACAACACAATCAATGAACAATATCCCACAATAAAAATTGAGTTACATTTTTTTTAACCATTGATTTTATGTGACAAGTTGTTTTCTTAGAATGTACTAAAGTCAAAGTGAGTCTATCTTTTTGAGATGGAAAGAGTTATAAGTTATATCCCATCCCAAATTATGAGTCTATTGTTCCTTTTTGAGACGTCTCAAATTAAGTGCCCAGCCACTAATTTCTTTTTTGGATATAATCAAAGTATCAATCTCACCATAGTAAATAAGTTATGTTATTAGCAATTGATAATGTTGAAATTAGTGCATTCTTGAAAAGTGTAAAAGTCAAACATGATTCTATTTAGAAAGAAGCTAGTATCTAAATGTTTGAGGTGGCAATGAGTCGCGCCGGGTTGGGTTTTAAAATGAATGTCATGTTGTGCCAAAATTAGGGTCACCCGGTAATAATCATGTACACATGTATAATCAGATTTATGGCATGAATGAGAATGGGGTCAAGAAATATCGAGTTTGGTCACTAACATGGTAACATTCTTCATCAGGGCGTCAGTAACTAGTACCTATTAAGCCTTTACCCTAATTTGTCAGTGCCAGTTATTGTCAGCTCTACTGAAACGGGAAAATGAGTGCAAATGTTGCTCAAGTTGTCATTTCTCCATTTGCACTCTTGGTTCGGCAATAGACAGGGTACTGTAGCGATGAGCTGATGACACGTTACATGAGTCCAGCTTGTGAATTGGTGAATTTTGTTAAATCATATTTAGACCGTAAGTCTCACGTCAAGACATCAAATCTTTGCACCGCAATATATATCTCCAGACTAATCACTGTCAATTAGTTTTAGATTTAAATGTTCTGAATTGTAATAAATCACTGCGTTGATACAGTATTCAATTAGATAACGCAAAATAAAGATTCTGGCCCAAGCTCTAAGCGGCGGCGGCGGCGGCATGCCACCTCACCTAGTAAAAAATCCTCAGAAGAATTGTCTTGGGCATACTAGACGGGGTTGAACAATTTTGAATGGACATAATTTATAATTCATCAATTTTAGGTCTTGTTTGGTTCAGTTTTATAAAATTATATTTTAATGTATTTTTAGAAAATCTTGTTTAGTTTAAGTTTTAAAAATTGATATTTAAAATTTATTTCAAATCAGTACACCTTTAATAAAGTATGAGTGTATTTTTTTGTCTTCCATTACATCCAGTAGTACACCTTTAGTAGAGTTTAGAAATTTTTAAGTATTTTTTCTTTTTTTAAAATAATATACCAAACACAAATTGAATTTGAAAACTGTTTTAAAAAACTCAACTTTAATTTTTTTTTTAAATTTTAACTCAACCGTTAATCAGTGTTTTAAGCCCAACCATTATATTAAGGGGTTTATTGATTTAACCCCCTAAACTAATAGTCATATTTGAGAAAACCCCCCAAAATACTTTTTATTTTACATAACCCTTTAAAATCTGGCACTGTCTTTTTTCTATTCAAAATACTTTTTTTTTGAATGAAAATACCCCTCTCCTCATTTAACCCGTGCCATCTTATTCTTCCTTCTTTCCTAATTTTCTCTCTCTACATTAACATCCAAATACAAGTTTAAAATAAAATCAAATTCTAAACCTAAAACATTGAAATTGAAATCAAATTCCAAACTAATTTTTCTCTTTCTTTCTTCCATCTCCATCTGAATGTTCTCTCGTCTCTCTCATCTTCTTATTAACCTGTTGCATCTCAACTAAAATTAAATCAAACCCACCAATGATAAAACCAAATTGAAATCAATCATTTTAGATAATCAATTTGGTTTTATGCCCGGAAGGTCGACCATGGAAGCAATTTACTTGTTGTGGCGTTTGATGGAGCAATATCGGAGGGATCAAAAGGTCCTGCACATGGTTTTCATTGACTTAGAGAAGGCGTACGATAGGGTACCAAGAGAGATTTTGTGGAAAGCCCTAGAGAAGAAAGGGGTTAGGATTGCCTATATTCGTGTTATCAAGGACATGTATGAGGGAGCTAAGACTAGTGTGAGAACACATAGTGGGTCCACAAAAGATTTTCCTATAACTATAGGACCACACCAAGGGTCAGCTTTGAGCCCTTATCTGTTTACCTTGGTCTTGGATGTACTCACGGAACACATTCAAGAGCCAGCACCGCGATGTATGCTATTTGCAGATGATATTGTCCTAGTGGGTGAGTCCAGAGAAGAGTTAAATGGGAAGGTGAAAACTTGGAGACAAACTTTAGAAGCGTATGGCTTTCGTTTAAGCAGAAGTAAGATAGAATATATGGAATGCAAGTTCAGTAAAAGGCGGAGCACTCCTAACTTAGAGGTAAAAGTGGGGGACAATGTCATACCACAAGTCACTCGGTTTAAGTATCTTGGATCCATTATACAAGAAGATGGGGAGATAGAGGGAGATGTAAACCACCGGATTCAAGCAGGGTGGTTGAAATGGAGGAAAGGTTCGGGTGTGTTATGTGATAAAAATGTACCACTCAAGTTAAAAGGAAAATTCTATCGTACTGCGGTTAGACCAGCGATGTTGTATGGAACCGAGTGTTGGCGGTCAAAAGCCAACACGAGAATAAACTAAATGTAGCTGAGATGAGAATGTTGAGATGGATGAGTGATAAGAATAGGAAAGATAGGATCAGGAATGATACCATCAGAGAGGGAGTTGGGGTGGCACTTATTACAGAAAAGATGGTTGAATCTCGACTTAGATGGTTTGGGCATGTATGGAGGAGACCTGTAGATGCCGTGGTTAGGAGAGTTGATCATATGGAGGGAAGCCTAGTTGTTAGAGGCAGAGGAAGACCTAGAAAAACTATAGGTGAAACTATTAAGAAGGATTTAGAAGCAAATGGTTTCACTAAAGATATGATTCATGACAGACCACTATGGCGTCGTTTGATCCATGTAGCCGACCCCACCTAGTGGGATAAAGGCTTGTTGTTGTTGTTGTTGAAAGAAACCCATAATTTTTTAGGCATGTGTGTATATATATTATAGAGAGGGAAAATTTGTTTTTTTCATGGATGGTGGTAGTGGTAATGGTCTGCCGACAATGGAATTCATGGTGGTGTTAGTGGTGGTGGTCCATGAAGAGGAGATGGGGTTTTCTTATCATTTACCACACGCTTCCACATTCAGTAAAGAACGATAGGAAGATTTGTAAAGGGTTTTGATCAAAGAAGAAGATGGTGTACCAAATGCAACCCCATGGGATTCAAGGAATGCTGAAAGAAGGGCACACGCATTTCTCTAGTCTCGACGAAGCTGTTCTAAAAAACATCGATGCTTGTAAACAGCTTTTTACTATCACTCGATCTTCTTCCACCACCGGCAATGATGACGACGATGATGAGGAGATGGGGTTTTGATTCACTGCTCCTCGGAATGGTGACGGCATAGAAGAAGATCTAGGGCTTTTTTTTATGAAAAAGAAGAAGAAGAAGAAGAAAAAGGGAAGAAGATAATGGAAGCAGAGGGGTATTTAGTCCAAAAAAGTTGAAAATTAATGGAATGAAGACGTATAAGTTTTTAGGGAGTTATGTTTAATAAAAATCATTTTAGATAAGGCTGGGATAATAAATCGAAAAATCGAAAACCGAACCGAAAAAATCGAAAAAAAACCGGTTCGGTTCGGTTATTATTATTAAAGTGGACATTTTTTCCGGTTCGGTTCCTAATGGTTATTAACGGTTCAGTTCTCGGTTCCTTGGTCAATTTAATTAAAAGAACCGTTAAGAACTGTTTTAACGGTTTTAATGGTTTTAACGATTCCCCGAATAACCGTTAGACCGATTTTTTACCAATTTTAAGAGTTTTAACGGTTCTAACGGTTCTCCGAAGAACCGTTAGAACTGTTTTTGGCCGGTTCCTACGATTATTAACGGTTCTAACGGTTCCAACGGTTCCCCGAAGAACCGAACCGTTAGAATCGGTTCGGTTCCACTTTCGGTTCTTGAAAAAAAATGCTCAAAACCGAACCGTTTTTAATTTTCGGTTCTCGGTTCCGGTTCTTATCATTTAGGACAAGAACCGAACCGGTCCCAGCCCTAATTTTAGGAAGTTTTTTCAAATAAGATTACTAGTGTAAGGAGTTAAGTCAATAAACCTCGTATATTAAAATGACTCTTTAGGCCCGGCTTGGTGTCCCTCCCACTAACTGCCTTTTAAAACAAAATAATACTAAAAAAATATGTACACAAAATGAGGTGTCATCGCACAATTAGATGAAGGGTATAAATCGGCTCCCTCTTCTTTCAATGACGAGGTAACATGCCATTTTGTGCAATTTTTTTATTTTTTTTTTACTCCGGCGTTACACTTCAGAACACCGATGACCTATTTTCCTGGAACAGCTTGAAGGCTCTGCGTCGAGAGAGACAAATGCTGAGCAAGCAAATGCAGAAGAGGCTTTCGGAAGATGAGAGAGAAAGCCTCTACCTCAAGTGGGGGGTTAGGTTAAACTCCAAGAACCGGAGGCTACAGCTAGCCGATCGCTTGTGGAGCGACACTGAAGATATGGAACATATTACAGACAGTGCCGTTCTCGTGGCTAAGCTGGTTGGGTTTGTTGAGCCGGAACAGGCTCCAAAGGAGATGTTTGCGTTAAATTTCAGCCCGGCCCTCAGCACAAGATCTCGGAGCATAAAAAGCAGCTTGATTTCTCTCTTGTAAGATTGTTGTTGCGGATTTATGAGGGGAAAATAGAATCATATTCACTTGATGATGGGTTTCGTGATATAAATGATGAGGCACTTGTTTTTATAGTGATTATAATGTTTCTTTGAAAACTTAATTTGCACGTTAAATTGGTGTGATTCTGGTTGCAATTGATTGTACAGAGGGTTGTAAATTTGCTCAGGCTAGAATTGGTGAATTTAATTGATAACTGTAATGCTCTTGCTTTCCTCTTTTATTTTGTAAAACTAAGGATCATGCTTGAAACATACATTCCATGTATAATCTGTAATTCGATACTCCCTCCGTCCCTGATTAAAAGTCCATATTTAGCCTTCATATTTTTAAAGAAGGCACTAATTTCATTAACAACTAATGGTTTCTGAACATAATTTAATTTTTATCATAAGTATTAGCATGTTGATTATGTTACAAGTCCAACAGTTAAGTTTTCCTTCCCATAAATGAGATTGCAGGATCCAATCTTGATATGACGAGTGCTTTAATAAAGAGTATACTCGGCCACTAAAAACACTCTTTGCCTCTTTGGGATCTGTTGACTCTATTCGAAATAGGATTCTCAATCAAATGCGTATGTGCTCAAGGATGATAATTAAATAAAGCTTAAATTAAAATATTAAAACTTAGACCACCTTGTCATTTTGGGGAATTTTTTTTCTTTTGGATGAATATGACTTAAAGGATGCACTAATGTTAATCTAATCAATGGTTGATAACAAAACTTATTTGCTAGAATAAATATTAGTATATTAGTTATATCTCATAATTTATTTTAAAAAAACAAAGAACAAAACAAACTGAACTCTTTAATTTGTGACGGAGAGTACAATGATTAAAAAATGAAAGGACTATAAAATAAAATTGTGAACCTTTTGATATAATAAGATTTAGTACGTTAGTTATATACCATAATGAAAAAAAATAAAAAAAAATTGAAGCCTTAATTTGTGACGAAGGGTATACAATTATTAAAAAACAGGAGTATAAAATAAAATTGTGAACCTTTTGGATAAGTTTACTACGCGGAGAATTCACAAGGAAACTATACTCCATATATTGTCCCGAATTAGGACTTCACTATATCTTTTAGAACATTTTAAATTAATATTCCCATTTTATTTTGGAGAAATAATCAATGGATTAAAACTCAGGATAGTAAATGAGAAATAATCAATAGATTAAATCTCACAAATAGTAAATGAGTTTTCTTCTAGACCATTAATCCTATTAAAGTTAATGTTTTAGGAAAAAATGAAAATCAAATTGGATTGTTAATTTCTTATACTCGTTGAACTGCTCTGTTACTAAGTTGGCTAAATCGATTACACACACCACCATCATTGAGAAAAAAAACAGAGTAAAATCAGTATTTTCATTAAAAAAAGGGGTCAAATGTATAAAGACCCTTTCTCCAAACTTTATTTCGTGACAATGAAGCTCTCTACTTTCAAAGTTCCTATTTATACTTGTATTTAAGATATAGCAGCTCAAACACAGTACCATACAACAAAATCCAGCCTGGGAGTTAAGGATGGCATTAAAACTAAACCTGCCAGGTGCTCCAGCAAGTTACCACCATCAAGGATGACCTTAATCACAATTGTTTTAATTGTAACTTATAATGAAAAAGATGATGGGTATTTTAAGAGTACCACCCACAATACACTGGTTTTAATAATCGTGTTTTATAACTATTGTAAAACGTACATGTTTGGTCCAACACGGCGAAAGACAATATTTTTGTGAGACCCAATTCGTCTTACATAAGATAATGCGTAATTATTAGAGCACGTGTGGTGCGATGTACAATTGTTTGAAAAATCCAATAGGCCCAACATTTTCTCTTTTAATGGCTTGGTTGTGAAGGAGGACCACACGGAAGGATCTTGCTAAGATAGTGAAGCAATGCGTTGCTTGTTGGATCATTAATTAATGATTCATCTTATGCTAATTAATCCTCAATTCTTTTTTTAAGTCCACCAGCATATGTATGATTATACTTAGATGCTCAAAAGTCTAATGATGGGTATATTTGTAAAGTCGAAAATTGAAATGAACAAATAGTTTAACTTAGTAGCAAAAGCGTTCATCCGGATTTGGGAAATCTCGAGTTCGAGTTTCACCCAGGACGGGGAGGTTTTTTTTAGTTATTTGTACTAAAGGGAATAAACTTAGACATTCTTTGAAAAAAAAAATATTGAAAATTGAGATAATACGAGTAATTAATTTAATCACAAATCTTGTAACATGTTTGTATATTCCATACAACTCACTCATATGCTCCGAATTATAAGTCTCCCCTTTCCAGGAATGGTGTTCTCATAGCGCCTTACTACACACCGAATGAATAAAAGCCCCCCTAGCATGATGGTGTTCACATTGTGCCTCACGTTAAGTGAAAATACAATGTTGTTCGTTCTTTGAATAAAAATAAAACGCTTGTTGTATATATTGCTACAAAAAAGAATAAACAAATATCTCCCATGTAAAATTATGTAGTTTTAAATACCACATATAATTTTGCACAATTATCATTAATGCCATGTCAATAAAATGTTTCATATTTATGTTACATGTTACATGTTACATTTTTAATTAAGTGCAAAATATCACCTACTGTATTTGACATGATGATACTAAAAGAAATAGATGGTACCACACATTTTGCTCAAAATAATTCAATTCATAAGCCCAAATGGAAGTGATAGCCATCATCCAATTGGTGTGAAAAATTTAGATTTGTGGTCCCCATCATTGAATAAATTAACACGCTACCACGTCCAACATGCAACTTCCTTAGTTGTTGTTATATTTCAACTTTAGATCCCTATTGCCTCCCTCCTACTACTTTAATTCAAAATCAATGTTGACCATCATACCTTCTACTTTTTCAAATGTTCACCCACCCAATCAAATAAATATATAAAGTAGCTTTAACCAAAAAATTAAGCAAGTGTGAATTACTGCAAGACCTACTCAAATTTTAAAAATTTATGTTCCGGTTTCACCCAGAAAAATTGTATTATTTGTCCTCTCATGGTGTAACAATATTGCTTAAAGAACAACAATGTATGCATAAATCAAAATCCCAGAAATAAAATAGAATATAATTTATAAATGAAAAGGCTAAATGATTAATTATATTCAGTTTCACATTTCAATGTGTAGTAATTTTGTAACTCAGTTAAAGACCAAAAAAAAAAATAACATGATGACAAAGAAAGACACTTAAAAAAACAACAAAAATAGCAAAATGGCAGAGGACTAGATTCTGACATCACAATTTTGAATCCTACATAGATTTGGATTTTTATTTTATTTTTTTGTATCACAAATCCATTTTGAAGTTCTAACAAGAGATACAATTTGTTCAATGTATATATAAACACTTGAGATAAAGTTTTTCTTTTTTTTTGACGCAATGAAAGATTATGAAAAGGCAACAACCGACAATATAACCCTAAAATTAGCGAACAGCATTACCAAAAAACAAAAGATCAAATCTCTGAAACTAATAAATATATTAATAATTAAATGAATATTCTGCCAACACAACAATCCTTATTTATATGGATGACAATTCAACTAAATTAAGGAAAACATGAAAATTACCAAAAATAGTAAAAACAGCCTAATGAATAGTCCTAAAAATACTAAATCTCTAAATAATTCCAGAATTGACAGATGTCAATTCAGAATTTCCTAATTCTACTTATTACCAAAATAAATATTTTCAAAAACGGCAAAATTGCCCTTTTTGAGGCCTAAACAACGCAAGTTATAGCTTTAGCAATGACTTCTTCAAATTGGTCTATTTCTGATCAAAATAGCTTGAACCCAAGTCATTTGGGTTCTGTCGCTGGAACTAGTAGAAATCAATTTTTCCTTTGATTGGACTTTTGATGGTCCAACACTCCAACATACGCATCTGCTACTTCCGCTACATCATTTTGTCACTTTATAATTATTAAATCTAAATATTTATGGTATGGAGTGTCTTAAAAATGTAACTATTTCCTGAATGGATGTATTTATTTGAATTTAAATTAAGGCCAGTATAAATAATTTAACAAATTGGCTTTTAATACTAAAGAATAAATTTTAATCGAACTCAATATTAAAAGTAAAACAAAATAAATATCAGTTATTAGGGCTAGCAATTCGGGTTTGCTTGTCGTGTTTGAGTCGTATCAACACACAAGTATTATAGTATTAATGTCAGTCTGAATACGACTTGTTTAACTAATCGTGTCATTTATATTAACTTCAACATGACTTGTTTATTTTACAGGTTACACAACACATCCCGATTAACCCGTTTAATAAATATGTCTTATTAAACCTACAACTCAACACGACATAATTAACCTATTAAGATTATAATGATAATTAAGTCTGATGTGAAAACATAAAAAAATACTTGTTTATCCATCATGAAAAACATAATAACTATCAATACTTAAAATACGAATATAATTATCCAAGTAAGATGGTAAAATAAAAAATATATGTAACCGCAAAAAATATAAAAATTAATTGTGTTAATTGTATATCAATTTCGAGTTAACGAGTTAACCCAAAACACGAACCATTTAGTTTGCGAGTTAAGCGTGTCCGACCCAAACCTGCTAACTTTGTGTTGAGTTCGTATTGAGTTAGCGCGTCGTGCCAAATATTGCCAACCCTATCAATTATAAATTAGGTCAGGATATAGAACAGTATATATCATGGTTGGAGCTTTCCTTTCCCTTCTTATCCAACTCAAACTAACATTTGCAAATAAATTACATCCTATAATTTGAACAACAAATTTGGGTTCAAGATTCAACTTGGAAAACCGTCAATCTAGTCCAATTTTTTGGATGTATAGTGGCTAGCCACTCTGCTGTGGTTTGCTTACCCATTTCGTCAACGCATTATTTGTATTGAATGGATGAGATGTATAATTCATTTATATTTAAATACACAACAGTTTGTAAGAATATATATATATATATATATTTGCATTTAGAAAAAGAAAATTAATAATAGATATATCAACTTAACTTAAATAACAATGTTAATAAAATGAATAATATATCAAAAAGTGCATTAGTCAATATTTTAAAAACGTCTAATACATTGATCAAAACTAATACATGAATCATGATACGTTATTTAGTTTATTAATTTACTCACTTAAATTGATACATCTGTTTGTCATTATTTAAAAAGACAAAATAGACAAAATAAAAACTTTAATTCAAAATTTATTGTGGACTGCACGTAAAGCAAATTTTCTTTTCCAGTTTAAAACCAGGGGGAAATAGATAAGATCACACAATGCTTTCAATGATTCAACCCATATAAAGTTAAAAAACTGAACCATAAAGTGCTCTTTTATTGTATTTTGGCCCTTTTTGGAAATATAAATATATGCATGCATACCATACAGGTCCGGAGTTAGGTTGTTAGCAAAAGAGTTTCCTTCGTATTCATTCTAAGGATACGAATGTTAAGAACTTTTATTATTTCATCCCCAATATCAAACACAGATATAAAGAACATTTGGATCTGATAAAATATTTTTAACTTAGGTTCCATTTAATTGCAAAGGTGGAAAAAATAAATAAATTTAGTTAATTTGTGTAAAAAAATAAAAAATAAAGTAAGAGATATTACTCATTTTACGAGTATATATCATTTATCATTCAATATTTTTTGTGAAAAAAATTTACTCACTACTACGTAAAGAAATTTTTTTCATGAAAAAACTTAAAATTTAAGTGAATATTACTTCTATCACTCGATTTATTTTTAATTTTTTTATTAAAACTAATTCAAAATTTTTTTTTCACTTTAAAATTAAACGGAGCCTTATTGTTAAATGTGTCCGCACAAAATCTTTTCTAAATATATACTTATTAAACGATTTTTTTTTGTATAATAAGTTTGAATGCATTAAACATGGGTGGTGATGTTGGCACCCCCAAAATCTCTTGAAAACACTCCCACTTTTCATTCGATCCTTAACAACCGAATAACGTATACGTTATTCGGTTGTGAAGGACCGAATATAAACTTGTAAAAATTTAGAAAAACTTGAAAATGCCTTACTCGATTGCCAAGAACCGAATATATAAATCTATATTCGGTCCTCAACAATCAAATAATAGACACTCTACTCAATTACGAATAACCGAATTAAAATAAGAGTGTTACCAAATATTTTTAAGGGTGTCAACGTCACCGCCCTTAAACTTTTATTCGCCTAGTGAAAATATTTAATTTATACGCAATAAATTCTGTAAGGTAAATGTAGATGGAGATAGAATACAGGGCACAAGCTCTCGATTGAACGCAAGGACAACTCCAACTAAAGTTCTTACAACAAATACAGTACTTATAATATATATATATATATATAGGTAGAGAGAGAGAGAGAGAGAGACGTATGGCTATTCATATGCATATGGATATAATAATAATATATACTACAAAATAACTATTTCTATAGAGAGAGAGAGAGAGAGGGAGAGAAAAAGAGAAGAGAAGAGAGCGATGCACCTAGCTGCAACTGAGAGTGGATCTGTGATGCATGCGCACCATATGGCCATCCCTCCCGTATCTGCCTGCAAACACTCCCAGGGTACTACTACTACTACTGTTATTGCTATTGCTAACCTACTCTCTCTATGCTCACTCCCATAATCTTCACACCATCCCCAAACAAACTCCTCAATAACCCCAACACCAACCATGCCCACCACTCCTCTTCTCCTCCTCCTGATTATCTCCATCCCCTTCTTATCCCGTGCTGCCCCCAATCCCGAATCACTAACTGAAATGGAAACCCTAACTTCCTTCAAGCTCAACCTCTACGACCCCCTCGGAGCTCTCAACACCTGGGATCCCTCCACCTCATCTGCCCCCTGCGACTGGCGCGGTGTCACCTGCTCCTCCGACGGCCAAGTCAGCGAGCTCCGCCTCCCTCGCCTCCAACTCTCCGGACCCCTCACCCCCCGCATTGCTAACCTGCGCCGCCTGCGCAAGTTAAGCCTCCGCTCAAATCACTTCAACGGTACCATTCCCTCTTCTCTCTCCAAATGCACTCTCTTAAAGTCCGTTTTCTTACAGTACAACTCTTTTTCCGGCAATCTCCCGCCGGAGATCGTAAACCTAACCGAACTCCAAATTCTCAATGTCGCCGGAAATTATCTCTCCGGCGAAGTCCCCGGCGAGCTTCCTAAAAGCCTCCGGTATGTCGATTTTTCATCAAACTCCTTCTCCGGTGAGATACCGAAAAATATCTCCATTTTGTTTCGTCTGCAATTGATTAATCTCTCGTATAATCGATTTTCCGGAGGGATTCCGGCCGCTTTCGGTGAGCTCCAAATGCTCCGGTTCATTTGGCTTGATTACAACCTTCTAGAAGGAACACTGCCATCAGCGATTGCAAATTGTTCCTCACTTGTACATTTTTCTGCCGAAGGAAATGCTTTGGGAGGTGTGATTCCGGCGGCAATCGGTGCTTTACCGATGCTTCAGGTCATTTCTCTATCGCATAATAATCTGTCAGGTTCTGTTCCTCATTCAATTTTATGCAATGCTTCGGTTTATGCTCCGTCTATTCAGAATGTTCAGTTAGGGTTTAATGCTTTCACGGGTATTTCCAAGCCTGAGACGTTAACTTGTTTTAGTGTCGTACAAGTTTTAGATCTACAACAGAATCAGATACACGGCGCATTTCCTTCTTGGGTAACGAACATTTCCACATTAATAAGTTTAGATATTTCTGGCAACTTATTTTCTGGTACGGTTCCGAGTGAGATTGGGAATTTGTGGAGGTTAGAGGAACTAAAGATGGCAAATGGTTCGTTAACCGGTGAAATTCCGGTTGAGATTAAGAAATGTTCTAATTTGCATGTTCTTGATCTAGAAGGGAATTATTTCACGGGGCAAATTCCTTTGTTCTTGAGCGAGCTAAGGGGTTTGAAGATGTTATCACTGGGTGGAAATCGATTATCAGGTTCGGTTCCTTCAAGTTTTTTGAGTCTTGCAGAGCTTGAGATTTTGAATTTGAGAGATAATAACCTCATCGGAATATTACCCGAAGAACTAATGGCATTGCGCAATCTAACTTCGTTACATCTTGGTGGGAACAAGTTTTCGGGGGTAATTTCTTCCAATATTGGGAATTTAGGACGTCTATCTGTTCTAAATTTGAGTGGCAACAGTTTTTCGGGTGCAATTCCAGCTAGTGTTGCAAGCCTTTACAAGCTAACAACACTTGATTTGAGCAAACAGAATCTCTCTGGGGAGTTGCCTTCTGATCTTGCGAGTTTGCCAAATCTGCAAGTCATTGCTTTGCAAGAAAATATGTTTTCTGGGAATGTTCCTGAAGGTTTCAGCAGCTTAATGGGTTTGCGCCTTTTGAACCTCTCTTTCAATTCATTTACTGGTCAAATCCCATCAACATTTGGATTCCTTAAATCATTGATTGTTCTTTCTATGTCGAATAATCACATCTCTGGTTCTATTCCACCTGAACTAGGCAATTGTTCTGATATTCAAGTTTTGGACCTTGGTTCAAATTCTTTGAGTGGTCAAATTCCAGTTGATCTCTCTCGTCTCACCCTTTTAACTGAGCTTGATCTAGGTAGGAACAATTTGACAGGTGAAATCCCAAATGAAATTTCGAAATGCTCAGCACTAACTGAACTTGTTTTAGATTCAAATCATCTATCGGGCAACATACCAGATACATTGTCCAATTTGTCAAACCTAACATTGCTAGATCTCTCTGCAAATAACTTAAGTGGGGAGATTCCGGCAAATCTTACGCTAATCTCTAGCTTGGTGAACTTCAACGTGTCGAACAATAACCTTGAAGGTGAGATACCGAGAACATTAGGTTCTCGGTTCAACAATCAGTCCTTATTTGCCGGTAATCCTGAGTTATGCGGGAGGCCATTGAATAGGGAGTGTGAGAGAACAAGAAGTGGTGGTGCTGGTGGTAGGAATAAGGGGCTGATTCTGTTAATTGCCTTGGCTGCAAGTGGAGCTTTCCTCATGGCATTATGCTGCTGCTTCTACATTTACGGCCTCTTAAAGTGGCGAAAGAGACTTAAAGAAAAGGCAACCGGTGTGAAAAAGCGCAGCCCAGGAAGGGCTAGTTCAAGAGCAAGCGGAGGCCGAAGCAGTAGTGAAAATGGTGGACCAAAGCTCGTTATGTTCAACAACAAGATCACTCTAGCTGAAACATTAGAAGCAACAAGGCAATTTGACGAAGAACATGTGCTGAGCCGAACCCGTTACGGATTAGTATTCAAGGCCTGTTATAATGACGGGATGGTCCTCTCAATCCGTCGACTCCCCAATGGGTCACTGGACGAAAACATGTTTAGAAAAGAAGTCGAATCGCTAGGGAGAGTGAAGCACCGAAACCTAACAGTCCTTCGGGGCTACTATGCTGGTGCACCGGACCTAAGGCTCCTAGTCTACGACTACATGCCAAATGGAAACTTAGCGACCCTCCTTCAAGAAGCGTCTCACCAAGACGGGCACGTTCTCAATTGGCCAATGAGGCACCTGATCGCACTAGGTATCGCACGAGGTCTAGCATTTCTCCACACAACCTCCATGGTTCACGGTGACATAAAGCCCCAAAACGTACTATTCGATGCTGATTTCGAAGCCCATTTATCCGATTTCGGCCTAGACAAGCTCATTACACCCAGCGAACCGTCAACTTCAACTTACGGTACCATAGGCTACATATCACCGGAATCAGCATTAACCGGCGAAACAACTAAAGAATCGGATGTGTACAGTTTTGGCATAGTTTTGCTGGAGCTATTGACAGGGAAGAGGCCATTGATGTTCACTGAAGATGAGGATATAGTAAAGTGGGTGAAGAGGCAATTGCAAAGAGGGCAAATTTCAGAGTTGCTAGAGCCTGGGTTGCTTGAGCTGGACCCTGAGTCATCCGAGTGGGAAGAGTTCTTGCTGGGTGTGAAAGTTGGGTTGCTTTGTACTGCACCGGACCCGCTTGACCGGCCGGCCATGGCCGATGTTGTGTTCATGCTCGAAGGTTGCCGTGTGGGTCCCGATATTCCATCATCAGCGGATCCGACATACCATCATTCACCGGCGTGAAATTGTGATAACCGGGGATTGAGTTTGTAACAGTAGTACGAGTAGTGTTAGCGTTCAATTTTTCAAGATTTTGAAGTTTTTATTGTTCTTTTGATAATGTCGTTTCTTGAACTTTGGTGGGGATTTTGTTTAATTTAGGATATTAAATTTTATAATCGGAATGGCGTGCCGGCGGGGGATTTTGTTGAGTGTGACTGAGTGTGAGTATTGGTGTTTGTGAAAATTATTGATGGGTTTGTTGTTGTATTGAAGTCAATGAAATGAAATGAAATAGACAGGTGCAGAGTTAGTGTTAGAGAGAGAGTGGGGACTACTAGTGTTTCTTTTTAGCGCCATGGGCGGACGAAAAGTACTGAATGTGTCTGTTGTTGTGATCACGTGATTTTGAAGTTGTAATGGGAGTATTGGTATTGGGAATCTGAAAATTAATGTAGCATTGTAGCCGTTAATGCTATGGGGGATGCATTGGAATGGAGGGAAGCTACGGCCACTAAATAGCAAACGGTTTCAAAAGCCTAATGAAAATAAAATGTGTTTTAAGAGTATACGTTAAATTTATTATAATTAAAAATAATAAAATTTGGTATAAAAATCTATACTATATTTAACATATGTTGAGAGTCATTTATTTTTAAAAATAGGTACCACACATTAATATAACCCATTTAATAAAAATAAAGAAAGTAACCTTACTTATTTCTTAATTTTTAATAAAAAAATATATTTTTTTATCTTATTATTAAACAGAGTTTGAAACTTCGTATGGTTAAATATGGAAAACTCTCAAGCCGTATCTCACCACTGTCTCTCTTAGATGCAGTGGTGTAGTTACGTCACTCGTATTACGGAAAAAAGATTGCCTGAACTGGTTTGATGGATTTAAGTAGAAATATTTTGAAAATGATTTTTTTGTTTTTTTTCAGAGTTTGAAAAAAGACTAAGGCTAGCCCAAATTCGTCCAGTTGTGCGGCTCAAGATCCATTTTAAAATAAATTCCTGTCTAGTACAAAAACAAATAATGATATCCTGAATTGGAATCAGAATCAATTGGAACCACTCGTTTTTCTGTTTTGGACTGAGAGCAACTATGTACTATAATTTTATTTTATTTTTGACAGTGCAATATATGATCTTCATTACCATAACTAAAGGGTGTTCTTAAATGCACTCACAGAATCAGTCTTCTCACTCCAATGTGAGAATACTTTATTCTTACCCTCATCAAATCTTTAAAAAATCTTGCACTTCACCCCAGTGGTAGGGTGAGTTTGCTAAAACAATGTAAAGACGATAAAATTTTGTCGCTAAAAGTAAAAATATTAAATAATATTAATTTTTTTCATTAATATAAGACATATTAAACAAAAATTACATTGTTCTTCATAAATGTCATTAAAATCTTCGGCTAAATAGTACCTCTGAAGATACAAAATATTAATTATAATAAATACAATTTTAACAATTATATGATATTTCATATAATCTTTTATTATTCATTACTCTTAAATAGTTATTATTCATATTTTAAATTTGTTTACAAATTTTATTTTTACCAAATAAGCAAATTTAAGTTTTAATTTATTGCATCAAAAATATTAAAAGATCGGAAGTTGATCCATATATATATAGTAGTATTTTTGATATACAAAAGAAATTTAAAATATTTGCTCTGTTTCCAATTAAATTTAGATCATCCTTTATTTTTTAAGCATTTTGAAAAACTTATTAGTTATTTTCAACACATTTATAAATAAAACAAAAATTAAATTAATTCTTTTATAATATATATGAAAATTTAAACATTAATTATAATTAAAGAAAAGCCCAGAAACGCCCTTAAGCTATTTTTTCTTTATTAACTTTTTTTATACATACTTACGTAAACTCTCTCTCTCTCTCTAAAACGTACATGTGAGCGATGTGGAATAATAAGCTAGGTTAGATTGCAAAGGCTCGGAGGAGCCGTTGAAGTTAACTAATTAATTAACAAAAGTAATAATTAAGTCATATACTATATAAATATATCTTAATTTACTGCATCAAAGACACATCAAAAATATTAGAAGATCAATTTTATTTTTATCAAAAATACTAAAAGAAAGATGACAGAGGAAAAAAAACTCGTATGAAAAAAGTGAATAGTGATGAATTTTTCCAAGTGTTCTTAAATGCATCTACAAAATTTGTCTTTTCACCCCGAGTGTCATTAAATGATTTTTTAATGACTTAAAAACATTTTCTTTTTTCTTTTTAAAAAATGTTATCTTTTGTGAAAATGGAAAAAATGAATTGGAAAAATAAAATAGTTTTTATAATAATAAATCATTTATTAAAATATTTTGTTACTTTCGATTTCTAATATATTTAAATTTTTGAGACTCAAGAAAACGATATCCTTGCAAAAGATTAAAAGATAGAGATTTTCTCACTAAACTATTTCATTTTTTAATATTTTTTTACGAGTAATTTTTAGAATTTAAATATTGAAATAATAAAAGCACAACATGCAATACATATATATATATATATATATATTATTTATGACATATTAGGCGCACGTTAAGACAAATATTTTTGAACTTTGATATTGTATAACTTAACGTGAGTTTTATTGAGCTCTACATGCATGTACAAATAAAAAGATTGAATAAATTAAGAAAAATATCATTGAAGACGTTATCGTGCTAGATCAAATAAAAATAAAAATCTAGCACTTAATATAAAAATTAAAGAATATTTATTATAAACTTACATTTATGAAATATATGTAATTAAGTGAAAATAGTAGATGATTGTTTGTTGGAAAAAAAAATGAAAATTTTTAATTAATTTTTAAAATTTTAAGTGGGTGAAAAGACAAATTAGTGGCAATATTTTCAAAGTATAGAAAGTGGGGTGAGAAGAATGTGGTTTACGCTATTTTTTAGGTTAAGATTAACGTAACTTTGACTTTTGGTGAGGTGAAAAGACGGATTATGTGGGTGCATTTAAGAACACCCTAACTAAATTGTCACTGAAATATTGAACCAATTCAAATTCTGAACCTCGATTTGATTTATTTTTTTCAGGTTGATTAACCTCCCAAGAAAAGAAAATGCCTGTTGAAATTTCAGTTGCCAATACCAATCAAATTCATTCCATAATTCTACTAACCTTCTCGTGTTTGTTGTACACAATAATATGACATAAAGTAGTCATGTTAATGTGTGTCTAAGAATACATGTAAGTTACTTACAAATAAAAATAAATAAATTATAATATGTATAAATTCTTATGTAAAGTATATTTTTTTTCATTTATAGTATAATCAACGCGTGCTTATAAAATACCTGTCATTATTTTCGAACATAAAATAACAAGGAAATAATTTATCTTGAATTGACTAGTATATAAACATGCACAAGAATAAAAATCACACAAACTTAATGTAACATCGTTCACGACAAATATAAAAAATAATTTCGAGTTCATTAGGCGCGGTACTATCAATGTATTTAACAACTTGTTACTTTTTCTTTCCAAGACTTCAATTTAAATATGTGATACTAAATTCATTGACTCCAAACTTTAAAACTTATATTAGGTTAAAGAAGAAATTGGGAGGAAATAGTAAAAGCTCATAAACTGAAATCTTACCGTAAATATGAGTGGATTAGAGATCAAAAATTGGAATCATCTGACTCTCTTTTCCCTTCCCAAATCAAGCCCAAGGTGTAAAAAGGGTGAAAAAAGAAAGAAATGAGAGGGTTCCTCGGACCAACCAGAGCAAACAGAGACTCGTGGGCCAGCCAGAGTCGGATCCTACAAGAGACCCGACTAGATAGAGAAATGATTGAGGTGGTGATCTCCACCATTTTAGTCTATTATAATTATTATTCTTCTCTGAACATTTTGTGGGTCATATGGGTCCCACCACACAATAATGTCCAAATTCTGATATGTCAGAAATCAACAAACGATTTTGTAACGTAAGCACTATTTTGTTTTTTTTTATTTTTCAATACAGAAAATGAATAAGCAAGTCTAAGAATATTTATAATAGTATAATTAAAATAATGTTAATTAAAAATATTATTTTAATGGCATAATTAAATTTTAACATTTTTTAACCAATAATTAAATATATATTTTTATAATCAAAGTAACAACTTTCTTCGATAATTAAAATAAAGATCCACTAATTTTATTGGCTAAAAGAGAATCTTTTCAAATTTACATAATATTTCTCTTCTTTTTTTGAAAAAAAAATCAAATTCATTAATTTGTGGACAATTAATATAATGAACAATACAAATTTGGTTATTGAGAAAAAGTAGCTATTGGAGAGGCCTACATTATTAACAATTTATTAAATAGATAATCAAAAGTCATTCTAATTATTCTATTGAAGATGCTTTAACACCTCGAATATAGTCTTTTAATTAACCCATCAAGTTGTCCTCGATCGTGTGAAACCCACTATAAGAGTACTATTGATATAAGTAACCAGTGTTCTAAAAATCTCCATGCAATGGTTTACCGCCTAATTTTATTAGACGACAATTTTGTAATAATAATGGAGTCTTTTATTTGAATTATTTGAATGTTTGTTAAACAAACTCTCAATGTCATTTTAGAAATAAAAAAAGATTTTATTTGTATTATGTCATTTAAATATTTAATAAATACAAAAATTATTTGTTTAATTAATCCATGACTAATATCTAATTAATCCTCTAAGTGATAGTCTCCTTCGCCGCCTTAAGAATGTTTAGCGATTTTTAGAATATTGTCTGAAACTTAATGTTTATATTCTATTTTGAAAACAGTAATTATTAATGTACTATTCTAACAAAACAAAGTCATGGATGAGAAGATCAAGCATTTCAGAAGTGTGTAAATTGGATTTTACATTACGAGGCTTTTCATAATTTTCTTTTTGTTGTTGTGTTGGCAGGTTTGGTGCAAGTGTCCAACCTACACACGTTCATAAGGTCGGGTTTGATTTTATTCTTCTAACTGTTAGATTAATTTTATATTAATCTCAATTAGGACCACATATGTAGATTATATTAATGTGTGTTATCATTTATAAACTTTATTAATGTGTGTTTTCATTTATAAACTTTATTAATGTGTGTTATCATTTATAAACTAACAATTAGCATATGTATCAAATTTAAAGAACGAAAGTCATAACAAGTAAAGTTAGCAAACTTGTTTATGATAAGGATTTGGATTTTGCTTCTTATAGTTGTAAAATGTTTGAAAGCACTAAAATACCATGTAAGCACAGTATTTCATATTTGATGAAATTTTTGCATGTTGAGGAGTTGCTCAATAAATACATTTTGGAGAGGTGGACCAAGTCTGCAAAATTGGGGACAGTATCGGATGGTAAAGGCATGCGTATTGATGATGACAATTATTGTCTCTTGATACGGAGTCAAAGAATTTTTTATTAAAGAGCTTTGAAATAAAAGATCTTAGTAATGCTTCATTTGTATTAGGAATTGAGATTCGTTGAGATCGTTCTTGAGGTATATTGGGGTTGTCATAAAGGAATTATAATCAAAAAGTCCTCAAGAGGTTTGGCATGAAAAATTGCAAACCAAGTGAAACCTCGGTCATTAAAGAATAGAATTTTAGTCTTAACCAATGCCCGAAGAACAATCTTGAAATTAAAGAAATGCAAAAGATTCGTTATGCCTCGCCTGTAGGGAATCTAATGTTTATTTAAATATATACACGTCCGGATATTGCGTTCATAGTTGGCATATTATACATATATTTAAGCAACCTTGGCAAGGATTATTAAAAGGGCGTCAAGCGGGTTATGAGGTATTTACTGAGAACAAAAGGTTATATGATCACATATAGAAGATCGAATCGGTTAGAGATTATTGGGTATTCCGACTCCGATTTTGCTAGACATCAAGATAGTAGGAGATCCACTTTAGGCTATATTTATCTCTTGGCCAGTGGAGTGATTTCGTGGATGTCTGCAAAGCAAACACTTATTGCTTCGTCCACCATAGCTGCAGAATTTGTAGCATCTTAAGAAGCGTCTAATATGAAATATGACTGTGAAATTTTATCATTGGATTGCGAATTTTGGAGGGTTTTGAAAGATCAATTAAACTATATTATGATAATAAATCAGCAATTCTATATTCCAATAACAACAGAAGTTCGACGAAATCAAAGCATATAGACATCAAGTTTCTAGTTGTGAAAAAATAATGCAGAGTGGTTAGATTTCTATAGAGCATATTGAGACAAACTCCATGATTGTGGACCTGCTTACAAATGGACTAACACCCATGGTCTTTCACTAGCAAACTGTTCATATGGGTGTTATTTTTTTTTTAGGATACTTTAGTTTAATGAAAGTTTGTATTTGGGTTGTTGCTTTATGTTAAACTTTAGATTTTATTTATATATTCAGTTTATTCCACTTCGTTAAATATTTTTTAAGTATTGATTTCAATAAAATAAAGTAGGACCAGTTAAAAATAGGCATATGTGGATCACATTATATGTAATTTCCATGCTAACATCATAATTAATTTATGTCATTTAACTATGTTAGTACACTTGGCCATTAATAAGTCGAGTTACGATTAATGTAACAAAGACCATTTTGGTAAAATGCTACTCTTATTTAGAACATACACGAAATTTATTCTTTCACATCTAGCCATGCATATATGTAGTAAATATGGGTCATACTTAATTACTTACAATGCTTTTTGTTGACCTAAAGGTCTTAATCTTATTTTGATAATAACAATAAATTAATCATGTGTAATTTAACTTGTTTCTTGATATAAGTTTATAGTTCATTTATATGAAATATCAAGAATAGCATGATTGCTCAAAAGAAAGTTTGACAAGGATTATTATATCAATATCCGATCAAGTCAACAAAGCATTGGATAAGGAGTCAAAGAAGATCAATCTCATCACAATGCAAATCCATGGAGATCAAAAGAACAAGGATCAAAAGCTTCAAGACAAGAATTCAAGTGAAGAACAAAGAAACTAGCTCAAGCACTTTGAAGAATTGTAAACTTGTTACATGAGTGAGTGTTTAGCTTTTTATGTAAAGTTATTATCATTGATCACAAACTAAGCTCAAACATGATCATATATCATTCATTGCATTCAAACTCTTTTTAGATCAAAGTTTGAATTGGACATCCTTTGCAAAACTATTTCACATGAACCGGTTTTCTTGTAAAAATTATATCTAAATTATCTGGTTGTTTTTATGCTCAAAACCAACTCCAACATGCTTAAAATAACCTCTAGAACATTCCCCAATTGTTTTTATGCTCAAAACCAACTCCAACATGCTTAAAATAACCTCTAGAACATTCCCCAAGAGTTTGGTTGATTTGAGGTTTGACTTGTGCTAAAATTCCAGAAGCATGTAGTCGACTACACATTTTATGTGTGAGTCGACTACACCATGTAGTCGACTACATGGTGTATGGGTGAGTCGACTACTTGGCCAAAATCTAGCCGTCGGAGAGTTGGTAAATGTCTAGTTTTGACCCATAACTTCTTGTAACCACTTCAAACGGCCATATTCTTTCACAAGCTATATATATAAGGTCTTAGACATGTTTTTACACACTTGAATGATCATACAAACTCATTTTTCATATATCCTCATTATTCAAGTTTTCAAGCTATTGCATTGATCATATTCATCATATTTGAGTTTAAACTTATTGATCAATCTTGATAACTCTAGTGTGAGCTTAAATTGTATTCTTCAAACACTTGAGAGTTGTTATTCATTGGTGTGAGTCACCAAACAATTTGTATTAAATTGTGAGAGGTAAATCTCATAGGAAAAACAAAAAGGTAAATTCTTGTTTAGAAATTGTGAGAGGTAAATCTCACAAGGTTAGCAAGAGAGAGTTTCTTGTGTGAATATTGTGGTCTAGCAATATTTGTAAAGAGTGTGTGAGAGGATACACTTGTAGTGGTTTGATCTTCACCCGGAAGGAGATTAAGTTTAGTGAAAATTCTCGGGGAACTAACCGAGCGCGGATTATGGTTTGGTAAACCAAAACCGTGTGGACAAAAAGCCTTGGACTTCAAATCGGTTCAATCTTTCTAACTCAATCTCTTTATTTACTTGCTACATTATTGTTTGCTTGAGATTGTTTATTTGCTTGATTGTTTATTTGATTGCATTCCTTGATAATTTGTTTAGCAAATTTGTTTTACTTAAACGTTTTTCGAAAAGTTTTTTAAATTCCGCATTAAAGTTTTTAAACCCTATTCACCCCCCCTCTAGGGTTGAAATCCGACCAACACTTTTTTCAATTCGTAAATTTTTTTAGTAATATTTATATGTTTAATATTATTCGAGCAATTAATATGATCTTTGCATCTAATTAGTTGATATATTAAATTAATGATATGCTATTCATGTTTCTAGTCCATCTATGTATCTACTTTTATAAAGTTCACATAATACATGAATGATAATTGTTAGATTGTAAAATTAGAAGTTTAGATTAGTTTAACCCTTATTAATTTAACAAATTCAAACGAGTGAAATTAAATACATTACGCTATGTTATCGTTATAACTAATTTTACTCTAAATGTCTTATAAACTTGGCTTAAAAACTAATTACACGTGATATTATATTTTGTAAAATTATCATTACACAAATTTTTAGTATATTTTAAGCTTTATGCGCTGAAGTTGGTTGAATCGTTGAGATGTGTATCATATATAAAATGGTATCGGTTAATTTTTTTAAAAAAAAAAGAATTTTTATTCCTAAAGCAGCACATGTTTTGTTCTATAATAGTAAATGCGCACTAAATATAAGTTCTTTTCAATTATCTATATATAATAAAATATACATAGTTATAATATTAATATATATACTCAATTAATAAATGAATATCGGCGTCAAATGACATGTACAAAAAAAAATTTGGGCCTCGATTTTAACGCTTTTTTGGGCCTTATGATCGGAGGGGGATGGTGGGGATGAGTTCTCCTCTAAAATGGCCTACTTAAATTATAAATTCATTGCATTTATATATAGGGGAATTTTATTTCTATCTATCGTATTTTACACTTAATTTACATTATTAAGTTAATTATTATTACTTATTAAGTTAATCCAAGAACATGGATAAACTGATAAAAAAATATTATTAATTTAATTTTATAAATAATAATTTAATATTAAAATATTTATTTAATTAATAAGTACAACCACTTTAAAATTTTATATTATAATTTAATTAAGCTTGAGGGCCACTGCTAATGCCACCACATATTCCGTCGGCCGGCGGGCCACCACTACTACCACCATCCATGAAAAAATCAAGCTCTCTCTTTATAATAGATATCCGTATTAAGAACATTATTAACCTGAAAATTATGAGAACCATGAAAAAAAAAGAGGCAATCCTTTGGAAGGAGAAAGAAGAACAAAGGAGGCGGAATTAGCTATGAGAGAAAGCATTTGATTTCTTAAAATAGAGGCCATTGAAGCTGTCAATAAACTCAAGCAGCTGTAACGATGAGCTGTGTATATGTATATATACACCAATCTAGATCTATATGTATATAGATTTATATACCTATATATATAACACACTTGCCCAAAACATCGTGGTTTTTTTTAATTTGATTTTGAATGATTGATTTCAAATTGGTTTTATGTTTGGTGGGTTTGATTTGATTTTAGCATAGGCACGATTTTGGTATATATATATATTTAGAGAGAATAATGGAAGAAAAAAGAAAAGAGGTAGAGGAGAGAGAATAAAAGATGGGGAAGAGAGAAATGAATGGTGATGGCAGTTTACCGCTGACGGCAGCAACCATAACTAACCAGCGGTTCACAGTCCAAAGCAAGATGGAATAAGGAATATGTAAATCTTAATTAACTTTAATTGGTGGATATATTTATCAATTTTAAAGAGAGTAATATTGTAAAACTTTGTATAAAATTTTCATGATTTAATGGTAGATTAACTGCAAGATGCGATGGATAGAAACAAAATCACCCTTATATATATGCTAAGAAGTTTCTTATTACACTTTTAATTTTAAGTTCATCACACCTATATATATATTAAGGATCTTCTAATTATATTATCGATGCATGATATTTTGGGTCATTACAATTTCACCCAACAATTTTTGCTCGTCGTCAACTGTACAAACAGCGCACACAATATACACCCATCATGTGGTAATGGTCCTGGATTTGCTCTGATACCATATGTAACTACTTGGATTCTCTTCCAAAATGGTTAGCACAAATTGTGATTTAGGGTCATAGAACCAATATATATGCCAAGGAGCTTTTTATTACATTAGTGGTGTGAGATATTTTGGGTCATTACAATCTCTCCCTATTAAATCTTTAACGTCCTCGTCATGCCAGGGTCACACACAAACAATCTTGGCTTTAACTAGTTGCATCTAGTTTCTCTAGCTTGTTGTTTGCCACACATACCCAATCTATAGTATTCGCACGTCACGTGGTGGTGGTCTTGTACACTTTGATACCATATATAATCACACGGGTTCACTCTCAAAACAGAACGCTCAAATTGTAGTTAGGTTCATTACATCGACATATATACTAAAAAAATTCCTATTACAAAATCGATGTGAAATATTTTAGGTCATTATAGTTGAGCCACCTGAAAGCCCTGTTCAACAAAGGATAAACATATAAGGAGACAAAGGGCAAAAGAAACCAAAAGGATTGCCATCTAAAAGCACCGAAAATAAGACCCTAGTAACACATCTCATAATTACATTAATCACAAATTTATTAGTAAAACCCGAAGCAAACATTATTTTTCAAAGAAAGCTCCACTCCACTCTATCATAAGCTTCACTCATGTTAATCCTAAGAGAAAAGTACCCCTTATTCTCCATAGTTTTATTTTTTAGAAAATTATAAACTTCAAATGCAGCAATAACAACAAATGAACCAGAGCTCCTAGAGAGATTGAGAGGTGATTTAGGAGGATTTTCACAATTGATTGAAGATCCAAACTAGAGGTTCAACACATTCATCATTTTCTATATTCATCACTTGGAACTTAGATCTCGTTTATTTTATTTTTTTTTAAAAAAGAAGGAACTTGGGGATTCTTGTGTCCAGCCTTCAACACAACTTCAATTCATTCCAATCTTGTGGATTAAGCTTATTGGAGGTAGGAAAACTAATACAATATTACTCAAATTATTTTTCAAACCATTATGTGTTGCATGTAAAATAATTAAAATATTCGAGTTTAAACTGGAAAGATGTTTAGGTTGGATTACATGCATGGGCTTGGGTTGTTACAAATCTCAAATTAATGAATTGCTTAATGTCGATCTAAACACATGATCTAGTGGATATTTCTACATGCATGTTATAGATAATGATGTTTTGATGAAAACCCTACCAAATTGGTAAATTTTTTATAAATTCAGATACATAGACTAACTGTTGATAAATGGTGGGATGATAATCAAGTAGTCACATAAGTTATATGATGATGAAGATTTGAACATACTTCAAATAAAACACATGCAAGACACCTTGATGAATTGTTGAAAACTCACCAAAACTGATAAATCTTAATAAAGGTTGACACATGGATGATTTTGATGAAACAATTGGTGGGATAATTATCGAGTTATACAATTGTCATATGTTAAATTATTGATGAATTGAAGCGCAGTTGGTTTATTCTTATACAAAATCATGTTCGAATAGAAATGGCTTCTTGATATAAATTATTGATGTATATTTAACTCTTCAATGATATCATATGTTAAAGATGGTCGATACAGTAATTCTATAAAAGCGTCTTCAACATTAAGTAATGGAAATGTTTAACTCATACCAAGTTTAAGATGAGTAATGCACAAAAAGGTTTTTCAAAAATAAAAAATTTGTCACTTCAAACAGCCGCAGTGTTTATGGCATCCATGATTAACCAATTTTGGAGGTGGTTATCCTCCCTATAGAATCAGGGCGTCATAATTAAGTCTTATTAACTCACGTTATAATATGATCAGTTATATGGTGGCACATTTGTGCCATTGGGTTTATATTACGGTCTATATAAACTACTAACAATTTATCATGTAAAATACAAAGCGGGCAAGCTATAACGAAGATAGCATCCAACAGGGCTATATTGAGGACAAAAAATTGCGCTTCAAGGTTATCAACAACAAAGCAAAAAGTATGGTAAGATGAAGTCGTCCCAAAATCATGATGACTTAAACCATACAAAAAATAAAAAATAACAAGCAATGACTTCAAGGGAAATAAAAATTGTCACACGGTAACTAAAACCACACATAAGAGCTGGAGGAAAATAATTACTCTAATCAGCGCGGGATTGGCCAGCTCGCGACGAAAGGATAATGCCAATAATGAGACCATAAAGAGCCAACGCCTCAGCAAAGATGAGAATAAGAATCATTCCAACAAAAAGCTTTGGCTGTTGTGCATTTGCTCTGTGCATTACATGCAATCACGACTCAAGGTACGTTTTGTTAATAAGAAAAATAAGATATTATTCATGGCATATGCACACAGTGTTATATACCAAATGCGAAGTGACCAAAACTAGAGTTTAAATAAAACACCAAGACGTGGTTGCAGAAATCTGAAAATTAAAATATAGTAACTTAGTGCAGCAATGCAGATATCAAGATTATAGGAAACATAAGCACACCATTATAACACCACTAAATTGAGTAATGTTCCAACATAAAATAAACAGAAACAGGCAAAAACAAAGTGGAAGGTTGGAAGCATCATCGCTCTATTTTCATCAGTGTACCAAGCATGGGCCTCTTTATGGATTTTAAACATACGCATCTGAAGAAAATGATCCCCATGTCCCAAGTTATGAGTCATATTTCTTTTCATAACATAATCAACGTACCAAGCCCGGCAATAGGAAACAAGTTTTATTCTAAAACACCAATTCTGATGAAATTAGTTCATTCTAAAAAGGTATGAATGTCAAACATGGACTTTTAATTTGGGCTGGCCGGCCTGATTAGTATGGAGCAGAAGGCTTTAAGGAAGGAATACTTTTTAGTAGGGGAGTTCAATCGTTTTAGTAAGGAATAATCATGTTCTTCTCGAACAATTTTTAGGGTGTCGGTAAAGGCACCCTTCATTTCTTGTATTAACACCAATTATTTAAGCACCCAATTTTAATTTATAATTTTGAATGAGGACCCATGTTAGAAACGAATCAACTCTCTCGATCATTACCACTCTCCTAGGAAAAAAACCCCACTTTGTCAATCATCTTCTTCTTTCTCTACATACTCTCTCCTGTAGTTATATATTTACCCATTTTGATATAGTTTACTTTTTGTAAATTCTCTCCATAATTATATACTCCTTTACCCATTTTCCAACATAGGAGTGTTATAGTTTAAATTTTGTTTTTTCAAACTATTGATATGGTTAATTAGTATTGATTGTGGTAATAACGAATATCAAATTTAAATGAATCAACTATATAAATGAACTAAAAAATGAAGACCTCTTCATCATTCTCATCAAACAAGGAAGAACAAGTGAATAAAATATGTCTCTAGTACACTCGATCAACTTCCAATTTGCTGATATATGTTGGTTTCAACTTTTCAGTTTCTTTCTTTATTCAATTTGTGATTTGATGTGAAGAAGAAACTAAATTAATGAAATTGTTTTCGTTTCCAATTGCCTTTTTCAGGATAGCTGTACCTGAGAGACTAATTTCGTTTTTCTAACTAGAGTGCTCAAACTAGGGTATACTTTTAAATTAAAAACCCATTTTTTGGTGTTTTAGGTAATAAAACTGAAAATTAAACAAGGAAAAACAAGTAGAATAAAATCCATATCTTCACTGTACACATCTTCCAATTCGTCTATATATCTGTTGGTGTCAAGCTTTTAGTTTCCTTAATTCATGTTTGATATTGGACATGAAGAAGAAAGAAAATCAATGAAATCGTTTTCGTTTTCAATACTTTTTCAAAATAGTTACAAAGATTTATATTAGGGCGCTCAAACTAAGGTACATTTTTAAAATAAAAAACCAAGGGTGCTTTTACTAGCACCTAATCCAGTTCTTCTCAAATTGAATCACGATTGGTGGTCCCCCCCCCCCCGAGTTGAAAAGTTATCCCGCTTTGAGGGGAACGAAGCCTCCAATTGTGGTTCAATTCAAGTAGAACCCGCTCTCCATTGAAAGCCCAAAAGAAACGCTGTTTTTTCTTTGCAATACTCAACGTAATTTTATATCACGACTCCCACTTAAATAGTAATACAAAATAAACCAGCTCCTAAGATTAAGCAATCCACTAAACCACTATTTGCCTCTTAAAACAAAGTAACAAACCACTACCCATAATTTCACATAAATCTAATATAACTATAGCTAACGTTATCCCAAAAACTAATTAATATAATTAAAAAATAAAACACTAACATAGGCACGTAACAATTAGTATGTCGTGTCAAAACAACTGCCCAGACTAGGGGTGAACTTCCTAGTCCATAACAAGCGCACAAATTTTCTTGTTCTTCTGTTTTTGAATCTTGGTTACTCATACTCTATCCTAGTGTATGTTATCAGGGCACTTGGTGCTTTAGAGCTTAAACATTGGGATATGGTGTAGGAAAATCAAGGAACCAGCCCTGCCCTGCCCAGCCTTAATGGATAGGCATTAGGGGTGGGCTATCCTTACACATACAAACGATACAAGCATAAGAATTAAAACAAATACTTACGGGGCCTAGGGTATGACTCAGGCTTCATAAGAGTTAAACCAATAGTGGGATACACATGCTACACAGTCCCCCAACTTATCTCTCATATCTTTAATTTTCACTCTCTTTTACAGAATGTGACCCACACAGAGAATATTCTATAGAGAAATGCGTATCGATACATATTTAAATAAGTTAAATCTATTTAACTATTACATGTGAATATTTTGTCGTAAGGATGGATAGTGCCGTAAACACAAAAAATTCTCTATAAGCATGAATAGTTACATAGGCACGTTCATTTATAGCATGGATAGTGCAGTAGCCACAATTACTTCTCTGTAAGTGTGACTAGTCCCATAAACACAGCTACACAGGTTGCATAAAATTATTTATACGTGTGTTGTGACATTTTTTTGAACACATTTCAAGCCCCCACCCCCAAAGTTTTACTACTTAGTTTTAAAGTTATCCATTGTTAAATAACAGTAGGGGAACTTGTTATTCTGAGACTTTTTCATAATTCGTCTCTACTCAAAAGTCTGAACCCAGGGAATATCCATCACCAGCAGTACACGCTCTCATTTTTCTAAATCAAAACACTTGTAGATACATAGATACATCTTTCACATACATATACTTCGGGGTACATATATGTACAAGTGTGTTCCTATAGATGTGTGTACCTACACGGACATATATAATAGCACAGAGGAAATTTTCAGAGAAAATAATGCTAAAAGGCCTAAGCAGAAAAGCAATTAAGACTGGAACAACCAAAAGAGAAATATTAAAGATCACCAGATTACACTTTACGATCCAACAATATCAAAGCCATTTTATCCCCCATGTAGCATAATGATCCAACTGGACAACTAATTATTTCTACTTTCAAATGCAGAAACCTTGCTTACATTGAGGAACTCAAATCATGATGCACCAACTGCACTTCTAACAATGTACATTTTGCATCATTGAGTCCAGAGTTCTAATAATTTAAAAGAAAACGCAAAAAACTCTAAATTTGTACCGTCATGAGCAAAATTTTCCCATCTCTGATAGGAAAAAACAAAAATCTAAAAACTGTAAAATGTACTGGCAAACAAATTATGGATAAAGCACACTCCACAAACATTTGGGAATGTAAACAATGTTTACTACACCAAAAACAGCATTTTATGACACTTATTCTCACGAGCTTTGTGACTGCCAATGGCAGTCACAAGATTTATGATAGTCATTGACGGTTACAAAGCTCAAATAGATATAATAATAAATTATTATGATAGTTAGTGACGGCGGTAATTTTTTTTAAAATTGTCACTGATTTATCACAGTTGTTAACAGTTATAAGATCCTTTATCACTGTTTTTTGCAATGATAATTTATCTAGTCCATGTCCTGATGTTATGACTGATTAAAGCAGTTATAAATTTAAGTCAAAACGTTGTCGTTGGATTTCACCTATAAATCCATTTCCACAAGCCCTAAATACCTTTTATATCACTCTTAGGGTGCGTTTGATTGCAAGCGTGAAATTTGCATGGAAAGAAAATAAGTTACCGGTAATTGAATTGCCTAGAATTGAGTTGCATGGAAAATGAAGTGTAGTGTGTTTGATTGCCTTAATTTTCTACCCGAAAAATATTGGTTGTATTGTGGCATTTTTAATGTAGAAAAAATTATGGGTATTTTTTTTTTACATAATTTTATAGTCATGATGGATCTTGTTTAATTGATCTTGATGAGTAGATTTTAAATATAAATTTTTTATTAAATTTTGAATTTTGTAGTTTAAGTTATAGCATTTTTAGTGTAGAAAATGGGTAAAATGTTGTCTCGAAAACCGTGCAATTACCTGAAAAATAAAAACTAGCCCCCCCCCCCCCCCCCCAAGAAAATATTTTCCTTGTTTACAAGAAAAATGTAAGTGTGTGAGCCAAAAGTGAGAATTCAATTGCCTAAAAAAAAAGCCAATTAAACACTCTAAATTGTCAAATCAAATGAAAAATAGATATTTTCCATGGAAAATATTTCCAATCAAAAAGACCCTTACAGATATCTCTCATTCTCTCCGCTCACTCTCACTCCAGAAACGCCGTGATCTCACTCTCACTCAAAAAATCTCCTATTCAAAAAATAGCTTAATCTCATGGTCATGGTTGTATATCTCTCGGCATTTTGTATCACTCTTGTATCGATGTCTCTCTCTCGAAGCAATTCGTTCACTCAGATTTGGGGGTTTTTGTTAATTACTCGGATATGACTCTATATCTAAAGAATCTCAACAAGATGGTCAACAAACAAGGTAATCCCTGTGTGTTCAAGCTTTTAAGTTTCTCACCAAGGCACCAATGGTGATAGTCGGATATCTCTGTGTGTTCAAGCTTTAAAATGCACCAATGTCTATCTCTGTGTGTTGTGGATATCTTGTGTGTATTTGTATCTGCATTAGTTTCCATTTTTGGGATAGATTGTGAATCAAACATTGGTTTTGGGGAGACAGATCTGTACCTAGATCTATATGTATTTGCATCTACTTATGTAATATTTCTTAGTTTGGTTTGCATCTGCATTTATCTTATATTATTAGTAATATAATCTAAATACCGACCCCTCTCTTATTTTCATTCTTCTTATTGTAGAGGGATACAATATACTTTTGGATAGATGTGTGTTTTGAGTTAAAACTGATGATATTGGAGAACTACTGAATAAGTATAGATGTTTATTTTGGTATTTACAATGAATGTTGTAAAACCATGCCCATTTTATTTGTTTTTGTTTCAGTTTAATGTTGGGAGATGGAGCCATATGCTTGCTCTATAGAGGCCCAAAAAAAGGTAACATAATTCCTAAAGACCTACATTTGAATATGATTCAGTAGTTCTAGTGCTTGATACATGTTAGACAATTCGTATTTTGTTTTATAGTTACTAAAATTTTTGGTATGAATTTATCAAGGATGTGCTTTATTATACTTATTCAGCAGTAGTACAAGAAACTCTAAACATATTACAACCTGTATGTGGTCATTCAGTTCCCTGAAAATCAAATAGTTCGTAAAATTAAGTTCATGTCCGCCCTTTCTTAAGTTAGATGAAAAAAATTAGATCTGATTTGCTGCTATTAGAATTTACTTTTTATCACTCTTTTTTACAGTTACAGTAGAGTACCTCTCATCACTTTACATTATTATTATTGTTATTATTATCTTTTTGGTTACAGATTTATAGAGTTCCTCTCATCATTTGACATTTCTTTTTGTTAATTTGCTCTGTAACAAAACGGGAAAAATACCAATCCTACATATTCTAAAAAAATTGCTAAAACAAAAGTCAATAGTAATTTTAGGATCTTGTTGAAATTTTCAACAACTGGAGATTAACATAATCTGATGTTTATTGATCCCCAACTGGATATGTTCTTAGTGTATCTCAATTTGTAATGATAAATCTAAATATATGGGAAAGATATATTGTTAGCCCTATCTATTTCTTTATTTCTCAATTTGTAGTGATAAATCTAAATATATGGGAAAGATATATTGTTAACCTTGTCTATTTCTTTATTTATTGAATATAAGAAGCTATAGTGGAAGAGGTTCTTCATTTGTTAATAGTCTTGTTTAGAGAAAAGATATATTGTTTTTATATATATGTGATAATATCTCGTATGAAATCTGATGTGAAATTTGTTGACTTCAGTGGGAACGGTAACACTAGTAGCAAGCCAAAAGAGGATTTGTTTTATCTTTTTGATTGGGTATGCTCATTCTCTCTCTTTCATTTTTTCCCGTTTTATTTATATTGCGTTTTCGTTTAACCAAACAAAGCTAGTTATATGCTTTGCTTACACGCTTACATCACATAAGAAGTCGACGTGATGTTCAATTGCTTTCATAGATAACACTAGTTTTCACATATTTTCTTAGGTTTTTGATTTGAAGGAGAAGGGGGATTTTTCGGAGCTAGTGAATCTCAGATTAGGATCAGAGTTCAATAAAGAAGAGGTAATGGGTACTTAAGAGTATAATTAAACAACCTGAACAAACTGTTGATGCTTTAAAAAAGTAGTGCTTGAATTAGGACTCGAACCAATGAGCTTTTATATAAATACATATTTTCTACCACATTAAGCAAATGTTTGGATACTTTAAATGATAGTTTGTGTTCCGTCTGATTTGGCCATTTCTGAAATTCATTAATTTTGGTTTTGAACTGATAGCTTGTAAAAGTACTAAATGTTACTGTTGATTGTTTTTATTTAAGAAGCCACAAAATAATGATTCAAGAATTTTTTTCCCCTTGTTAATTTTCAGGGGGAGGACAAGTATTGCTGTTTTAGAGGTCTGATATTTTGTTTATGTTAATTTAGATGTTCTGTCATCTATGATTTTGTATACATGTACTTGGTTTATAAATCGATGGGACTAGTTTAGAAATTGGGGTATATTTACAAAGATTCGAACTAAAATTATTCATGTGCATCAAAGGTATCTATGTTTCATTCTCTTGTACTTTGTCTATATTTAATCTTTGTGATTATGATTGGAGAACTGAAAAGATTGCCTAGGTTAGTGATCTCCTTATATGTGGACACCATAGAAGAGAGATAAACAAAACCTTGATTTTCAGGTGCCACTTTGATTTTCAGTCCATGTCATTTATACGTGGCCTTTTATAATTAAGATATATACAACACATTTGGTTTTAGACTAAAGCAGTTACAGGATCAAACTTTTCATGTATAAAGTGAAAGTATTTTACTCATATTTTTGTGTATATCTTAATTACTTTGTCATTTGTGTGTTCATTTTTATGTGCTTCCTGTTAAAAGCATCAAGCATCTCTATGTTCCTTTTTATATAGCATATTCCCTCTCTATGTATAATCTAATTATGTTGTTTATTTTCATCATTTGTATGTAATTATGCTGTTTTCATGTTTATGTTTTCTTGCCTCTTGCTTTGTATATATAAGAGGTATCTCTCTTGTAAGAACGATACAACAAACATATATAATTACAATAACACATTTCTTCATTCTCTTATTTTATTTCTGCATCTTTATAATTTTGTCATGGTATCAGAGGGATAATTTTTTTTTGAGATTCATTCCTTCTCCATCACCATAGCTCCCACAGCAATCCCCCATTCACCCCTTCTGCCATACAACACCCACAGCCACACATCGTTGCCCAAACAAGTACTCACACACTTCTACACTCTCGAAATCCTTTCAAACCACTGCCAAAATTCATCAACCCCTCATCACAGTCATCGTCTCGCCGAGACGAAACCACCGCCGTCGAAACCACCGGAAAACAAGGCCTCACGCGCCCAGCGTGTGAGATCTGCCCGTCTGGAATTTTCACGCGCACCCATACGCGCACATCCCCACTCTCGCCACGCTCCCACGCTCGAGTACCTTACACGCGCTTACGCGCGTCGTTGTATAACCCACGTGCCAAGCAAGGTTGAAAGCGCGTGTGTGCCACTGCCTAACGCGCATCCACGCGCGCTCAGTCTACACTCGCCTGCGTTACCGTCTGTAACGCCGTCCGAGTTAACGGCATTTGCTTAACGCCGTCTGTTCACTGTTCCAAAAAAAAAAAAAAAAAAAAAAAACCAACACTTGTTCCTAGGGTTTTTCAGCCTTCCGGACTCAACCGTGACCTCTGTTTTTGCCAATTCCGCTCCTATAATATCAATCTAAGGTTTCATCTCTATTCATTCATATTCCTTTTTCAATATGTCTTCCAATTCTGAAATTCCTATTACCATTAAACTTGATGGCAACAATTACAGTCATTGGTCCATGTTGTTTCGCAATTTTTTGAAAGGCAAAGGTCTTTGGAATTATGTCTCTGGCAAAGAAACATGTCCTGCTGATACGGATCCCAAATTCTCTGAATGGGATATTAACAACAACAAAATTTTGACATGGATCGCCAATACCGTAATTCCATCCATTAGCATACAACTCGGCAAATGTGATACCGCCCAAAAAGCTTGGACTTTTTTGGCAAATCGGTATGTCCAATCCAACTTTGCCAAAAAGTACAAGCTTGAACAAGATATTCGAGCTCTCCAGCAACAAGTGGGTCAGTCTGTTTCCGATTTTCACTCCAGTATGTTTGTTATCTGGGATCAGTTGGAACTTATGGAACCACAATGGACCACCGATCTTAAATTATGGGAAACTTTTCGTGAGGAGACTCGACTTGTCCAGTTTCTCATGGCTCTCAGAGAAGAGTTTGAACCGCTACGGGCTGCCATGCTTCACCGTAAACCGCTACCTACCGTTGAAGTGGCCTTAACTGAACTCATTACTGAAGAAACCCGCCGCGGCATCTCTTCATCACTGTCCTCCGTGTTCATTGCAACCCCTCGCCCTCACCAACAATTCTCCAGACCTCCCATATACCAACCGTCTCCGCGCCCTTCCACATATTCCCCCCATCTTTCCCCCAGGGCACCCAGACCCTCATCCCAGGTTAAATGTAATTACTGTAAAGAACTTGGTCACACCGTCAAGTACTGCCCCTCCCCTACCTCTCGGTACATGCGTGGCCTACAACACTCCTCCCACTCTACTGCCGCCTTCACATCCTCTGATCATTCTCCACCTCCACCTGTTTTTTGTCCACAAACCACTAATATGGCCTCTGCCAATCCCTCCCACCTCAATCATACTGTTGCATCCGCCTTCTCTGCTCCTACTGGCTCACCCGTCTCACCCTGGTTCCTCGATTCTGGAGCCTCAAACCACATGACTTTTGACTCTTCCCCCTTTGTCACTTCTAGCCCAATGCACTCATCTCCCCCGATACATACAGCCAGTGGTTCCACTATATCTGCTAGTCACATTGGTTCCATCCATACCCCCAACGGTTTGTCTGTTCTTGATGTCCTTCTTGTCCCTAAACTCTCTATGCAACTCTTATCTGTTGGTCAATTATGTGACCTTGGGCTAACAATTTCTTTTGACTCTTCTGGTTTTGTTGTGCAGGACCGTTCGACGGGGAGATCAGTTGGGACAGGCCATAGAGTTGGACGACTATACGAGACTGACAAATTACAAATTCCTTCCCTCAGTGGCTCTTCCTTTGCGACGTTTACCTCCAATCCCTCCTCCTTTCTTTCCTGGCACTCTAGATTAGGTCATGTTTCCTTTTCTCGTCTTCAGTTTATGGTTAAACAAGGGTTGTTAGGACCAGCTGCATTAGATAAAGATCCATCTTGTGTTGCTTGTAAACTGGCTAAATAACCAGCTCTTCCATTTAATAATAGTACTACCTTTTCGCATTCTCCTTTTGATCTTGTGCATTCTGATGTCTGGGGTAAAGCCCCAGTTACCTCTATGGGTGGGGCCCTATATTATGTTGTTTTCATTGATGATTACTCCCGCTATACTTGGACTTATTTACTTCATTCACGTTCGGATTTTTTGAAAATTTACATTGAATTTGCCACTATGATTAAAACTCAATTTTCAAAAATCATCAAAGTTTTTCGATCCGATTCCGGGGGTGAATATTTGTCTAAATCATTTCTTGATTTTCTTAAATCTCAAGGAACCCTTCCTCAACTTTCTTGCCCCGACACCCCTCAACAAAATGGGGTGGCCGAACGCAAACACCGTCATCTTGTTGAGACAGCTCGAACCTTACTTGTTTCTTCATCTGTCCCTTCAGTTTTCTGGGGGGAAGCCATCCATACCTCTGCATTCATCATTAATCGTATTCCTTCCTTGGTTACCGGTAGCATGTCTCCTTTTGAACGTCTTTTTGGTACCAAACCTGATTATTCCTATCTCCGTGTTTTTGGATCTACTTGTTTTGTGCTACTCCCTAAACGTGAACGCACAAAACTAACACCAAAAACTGCGATGTGCGTTTTCTTAGGGTATGGTATTCAACAAAAGGGAATCAGTGCTACCACCAAATCACACACATATATGTATTTATATATGTCCAATCAGTCCTTGGCTCCTCCAACTTCAGTTTTTTCTCCGTACCCAGATCCATATTTTGAATTATTTTTTTTTTAAACGCCGGCCTTCCTCCATACCAGATCCGGTCCACCGAACACCGGCGCCACCCTCCTTGCCGTCGGCGTTCACCTCTCCTTCGCCAACGTTGCCCCTCAACAAGATCGCGTCAAAGCTCGCAACGACTTCGTCATTAGTATATATATATTCTGACTCTATCCATTCTGCTTTGGTTGTTTGATTGGACCATTTTAATGCCAACTACAATACCCACTACTCACACTTACACCTGCCTCACTGATTGAGGGACCAAATGCTCTGTTGTTTGAGGCCATCACCGACAGCAAAATGAAGAATGAGATTAGAGAAAAAAAAAAAAAAAACAAAATAAGCCAGAGCATCGATACAAGGCCGCGAACATAAACACCACAGCTCTTCCTACAGGTACTATAAAAACCCCAGATCGACCCGGATCCAACTACCCACCAAGCAGACCTTACCGTCAACCAACGGCGTGCTCAAGCAGCACCACCACCAGCAGCAGAATCCACTACCCAAGAATCCACTTCATGCTTTCATCTTACGCACCCGTAATCTCAGCTAAGAAAGCATACCACGAGCAACTCTCAGTTGCCGAAATTACCAACAGTGCATTTGAGCCCTCATCCATGATGGCCAAGTGTGATCCCCGCCATGGCAAATACATGGCGTGCTGCCTCATGTACCGTGGTGATCTGGCCAAGGTGCAGAGAGTTGTTTGTATGATACCCAACTCAACCACCAAATCCTTTTTCAAATCCCAGAGATATTTTAGATTTTCCTTAGCCGGAGAATTCTCCCAACCGCCAGCAACTCTTTCCCGTCAATGACAACAACAGCCATGACACAAAACGTAACCTACTACTTAACAGACCACCCATCAATAATCACCTTCCGATGAAGCCACAGCCAATCATGGGGTCCCACGCCACCTCCTCTGTCACCGCCAACTGCTTTCTCCAGCGCCGGGGACTGCCATTCCACAGCCCGCATCACACACCGCAACCATGTAACCCTTGCCGGACCACCACTAACCCCCACCATTACCACATTATACCCTACCATCATCCCAACTTCTCTCTCTCTCTCGCACTTCTGTCTTGTCCTCTATCTGTGCTCATAAACAAATGCACAGACAACAAGATTTATTACCTCAATGAAATTGAAACCCATTTCTTGACATTCAGATTCACCAAAAAAAAAAAAAAAAAAAAAACTCAAATGAAACCTTATATCGTCCTTCTCCTACTCCTCTGTCTTTTCTTCTCCACCGGAAAACCCGACCTAGTTTCCGACAGAGCTGCCCTCCTCTCCCTCCGTAAATCTGTGTGTGCGTTGTTCTGCTCTTAGCCTCTCACTCTCTCTCAGTCAGTTTTTCTTTTAGGTTTAAAAACAAAATAAAAAATAAAAAATAAAAATGGCAGCTTTTATTATTTTGCTGGTTTAAAGGAAAAGCAACAATCAGCTTTAATTATGTAGGTTGGTGCTACAGCTGCAAGATCACTCAAATCGGTGCTTTAGGAGATTTTTCTTTTTTTTTATATCCAAAAAAAAAAAAAAAAAGAATGTTTCTGTTGGACTCCCAGAAGTTTTTTTTCTTCTTTTTTTATCTTTCCATTATCTCTCTTCAAACTCAAGTTGGTTTCTTCGTACCATCTTGAGTTTGAGGGGGGGTGTTAGAATTGTTAGAATACCTTGGATTCCATTCTACCATTGGATCCTTTCTTCTCTTGGATCCCTTCTTTCATCTTTTATATCTATTTTTTTCTCTCATTGTCATAATTAGTTTCTCTCCTTTGTAATAGTATATATTAGTTAGTTTTGTATTGTAAACTTAAGATTGTAATAGCAATGTAACCCATTTGAAATTCTTGTAGTTCATTAATATAATCTTTCTATTTTATGTTATATAATTTATCATGGTATCAGAGCTGTAAGATCCTTACGCCTTTCAGATCACCGGCGGGCGATGTACATCGTCGTCCGCCGGACCTTCAAACCAACCGCGCCGCCGCCACCGTCCACAACCGCGCAGTCCACCACCGTCTCAGCTTCCGGAGGTGGAGGCCCCGCTTGACCACAGCCGTTCCGACGACATCCGCGGCGCCGACTTCATCTATTCCAAACCACACTCATTTTCTCTCTCCTGAAACCTCAGTTACAAACCAATTTTCCAAACCAGTAGCTCCCAATTCCTTCAATTTGTCGATAATGGAAAACCAACGTTTCCACCCTCCGATCCGGCGAACCGACTCTCTCCAACCCGCTCCTCAAACTCTCCTCTGCTCAAAACTGCAGAAATTCCAGTCCCTCAAAACCAGAGCAATTGTATTTTTTATCACTCTCGAAAACTATCCAAACAGTCACCAAAAATATTCAAACAACCACCACTGTCTTCGTCTACTCGAAACGAAACCAACCGCACAAGAATCATCCCCAAATTCCCTCGGACGCGCTCTCACGCGCCGGTAGAAAACAACTGCCTTCCGCCTCAAAATCCACGCGCGCCACCCACTCGGGGCTACCCCATTCTCCACACGCGAGCGTGACACTCATTCACCTACGCTCCCTCACGCTCTCACGCGGTAACGTGCGCGTCTCACACACGCGCTCCAGCTCCACTCACGCGCCGTTATATTTCACGCCGTGAACTTTAACGCCGTCAGTCTTAACGACAGTTGACCCACGCCGTCAGTTGACTGTCAAAAAAAAAAAAAAAACACGTCTTGACCGACATCTTTTCAAAATGCTCCGACCTCGAAATTCGTAATTCAAATTTCGAGATCGGCGCCTTTAATCCTTTCACCAGCTTCCTGCCATCATCAACTGCCGCCTGCCCACTTCCTAAGGCATCACTACCAACAAGCAGATCTACTCTCCCACCATTAAAATAAAAAAAAAGCACCATCCTCACTGCAAATCACCCATTCAAATCCAATACAAACAGCCATGTCGATCAGCATCCGCCGGCGAGGTACTCCATGTCCTGCCTGCTCTTTTCGCCGCAGAGCTTGTCCTCCTTCTTGTGAATCAGTTAAAATCTTTCGAAATGCGTATCATCGTCGAGATTATCACACAATCTTTTCCGTTTTTGGGGTAAAAAGTGTTGAATTCTTTTTACAACACGTACCGGATCACAAACATCGTGAAACTCTCGATTCGTTTCTCTTTGAAGCTAAGGCAAGAATCCTAAATCCTGCTGGTGGATGCACTGCCCTCCTTACCTCTCTTGATCAAAAGCTTGAGGCTCTGCAGTCACGAATGACGGCGTTAGAGGCTCGACTGGACAGCGAGTCTCCCAGGGTTAATCCGTCATTTTCCTTTGCTCCTCCTACAAGTTCCTTACACTATACCCCATCACACTCAATACCTCTTCACTCACCCTCTAGTACGCCTCTCTCACCAGACAAGTGTACTATGTACCGGACTACACCATTGTCTGGTCGACGCCGCCACCGTTCGACCGGAAAACTGTCGGAGAAATCTCCAGCCTCCAGGTCATTTGCCTCCCATCAGGCTCCTTTAATCCTCCTGCAAGTTCCTCAAGGGCCAATCCATCCGACTCCCTTGCTCACCCACCAGGCTCCTTCGCTTCTCCATCTGGCCCCTCAGAGAATCCTCTAGAACCTGGGGTTCTTCCGACCCAGGAGGATTTGTTGGAGCATCCTCACTACAAAAGTTTTTTAAAGCTCCTCTCGTCAACCCCTGATATCCGTCTACCGACCGTGAATCTTTCAGAACACGGGGATCCTCTGACAGCAGTGGATATGCCGGCATATCCGACTCTGTCAGATTATCAAGTTGCTTTGGATGGTTTCTCAAAGGGGTCTCCTCAAATTAGTTCTGTTGCGGAGGTTGCCGGATCAATGACTCCGGATTGGACTGCCTTAGGTGATATAAGATACAATTCGTTCTCTGCTTCTAACTTTCCTGCTATCTTGAATTTTGGTGCTGATGATTCTCAGAATCCATCGCCTTTCTCTTTTTTATCTCAATAATGTGTGTTCCCTTCCTCCTCTCCCTGTCCAGTCTACCCTTTCACCTCCATATCTCATAAACCACAAATTCAAACAGACCTTTTGGGTCGCCTTCGGGCAAGTCCAAATCCAGCGCTTTCGCGCGCATTCCAGATCCACCTGACCCCACCTGTTATACGTACTGCTCGCGTATTCAGATCAATCTTTTATTTCCTCCGAAAATTCTACACCAGACCTCGCCGTTCCGTCGGCTCCCGTCATCGCCGTTCCGTCTACCTCACATCTCCTCCGCACTTCAACCAGCTGATCTATTTACCAAATCACATGTGACTGCTCGCCTCCGATTTATGGTGTCCAAGCTCCATATGCTTTGCAAGTTATCTTGAGCTTGAGGGGGGGTGTTAACAGATTATTCCCACAGATTATTCCCTCTCTATGCTGATTATTCCCTCTCTATGATAAATTATACAGTATAAGAAATAGAGAAATAGATAAATTATATTAATGAACAGAAATCCCTTATGGGTTACATTGTGATGATCTTATCTTTCTTTACAAGACATGAAGTCTATATATACAAGAATAAAACTAGATCTAGGAGACCAGAAAACAAAACATAAATAATTACATAGAAACATCATAAGAACAATACATGAGAAAAGTAAATAAAGAACATAGGTGAAGAGCATCAATGGAGACAATGGCATAGAGAGGTATCAGCATAGAGAGGGAATAATCAGCATAGAGAGGGAATAATCTGTTAACACCCCCCCTCAAGCTCAAGATGACTTGCAAAGCATATGGAGCTTGGACACCAGAAATCGGAGGCGAGCAGTCACATGTGATTTGGTAAATAGATCAGCTGGTTGAAGTGCGGAGGAGATGTGAGGTAGACGGAACGGCGATGACAGGAGCCGACGGAACGGCGAGGTCTGGTGTAGAATTTTCGGAGGAAATAAAAGATTGATTTGAATACGCGAGCAGTACGTATAACAGGTGGATCTGGAATGCGCGCGAAAGCGCTGGATTTGGACTTGCCCGAAGGCGACCCAAAAGGTCGGTTTGAATTTGTGGTCTATGAGATATGGAGGTGAAAGGGTAGACTGGACAGGGAGAGGAGGAAGGGAACACACATTATTGAGATAAAAAAGAGAAAGGCGATGGATTCTGAGAATCATCAGCACCAAAATTCAAGATAGCAGGGAAGTTAGAAACAGAGAGCGAATTGTATCTTATATCACCTAAGGCAGTCCAATCCGGAGTCATTGATCCGGCAACCTCCGCAACAGAACTAATTTGAGGAGACCCCTTTGAGAAACCATCCAAAGCAACTTGATAATCTGACAGAGTCGGATATGCCGGCATATCCACTGCTGTCAGAGGATCCCGTGTTCTGAAAGATTCACGGTCGGTAGACGGATATCAGGGGTTGACGAGAGGAGCTTTAAAAAACTTTTGTAGTGAGGATGCTCCAACAAATCCTCCTGGGTCGGAAGAACCCCAGGTTCTAGAGGATTCTCTGAGGGGCCAGATGGAGAAGCGAAGGAGCCTGGTGGGTGAGCAAGGGAGTCGGATGGATTGGCCCTTGAGGAACTTGCAGGAGGATTAAAGGAGCCTGATGGGGAGGCAAATGACCTGGAGGCTGGAGATTTCTCCGACAGTTTTCCGGTCGAACGGTGGCGGCGTCGACCAGACAATGGTGTAGTCCGGTACATAGTACACTTGTCTGGTGAGAGAGGCGTACTAGAGGGTGAGTGAAGAGGTATTGAGTGTGATGGGGTATAGTGTAAGGAACTTGTAGGAGGAGCAAAGGAAAATGACGGATTAACCCTGGGAGACTCGCTGTCCAGTCGAGCCTCTAACGCCGTCATTCGTGACTGCAGAGCCTCAAGCTTTTGATCAAGAGAGGTAAGGAGGGCAGTGCATCCACCAGCAGGATTTAGGATTCTTGCCTTAGCTTCAAAGAGAAACGAATCGAGAGTTTCACGATGTTTGTGATCCGGTACGTGTTGTAAAAAGAATTCAACACTTTTTACCCCAAAAACGGAAAAGATTGTGTGATAATCTCGACGATGATACGCATTTCGAAAGATTTTAACTGATTCACAAGAAGGAGGACAAGCTCTGCGGCGAAAAGAGCAGGCAGGACATGGAGTACCTCGCCGGCGGATGCTGATCGACATGGCTGTTTGTATTGGATTTGAATGGGTGATTTGCAGTGAGGATGGTGCTTTTTTTTTATTTTAATGGTGGGAGAGTAGATCTGCTTGTTGGTAGTGATGCCTTAGGAAGTGGGCAGGCGGCAGTTGATGATGGCAGGAAGCTGGTGAAAGGATTAAAGGCGCCGATCTCGAAATTTGAATTACGAATTTCGAGGTCGGAGCATTTTGAAAAGATGTCGGTCAAGACGTGTTTTTTTTTTTTTTTGACAGTCAACTGACGGCGTGGGTCAACTGTCGTTAAGACTGACGGCGTTAAAGTTCACGGCGTGAAATATAACGGCGCGTGAGTGGAGCTGGAGCGCGTGTGTGAGACGCGCACGTTACCGCGTGAGAGCGTGAGGGAGCGTAGGTGAATGAGTGTCACGCTCGCGTGTGGAGAATGGGGTAGCCCCGAGTGGGTGGCGCGCGTGGATTTTGAGGCGGAAGGCAGTTGTTTTCTACCGGCGCGTGAGAGCGCGTCCGAGGGAATTTGGGGATGATTCTTGTGCGGTTGGTTTCGTTTCGAGTAGACGAAGACAGTGGTGGTTGTTTGAATATTTTTGGTGACTGTTTGGATAGTTTTCGAGAGTGATAAAAAATACAATTGCTCTGGTTTTGAGGGACTGGAATTTCTGCAGTTTTGAGCAGAGGAGAGTTTGAGGAGCGGGTTGGAGAGAGTCGGTTCGCCGGATCGGAGGGTGGAAACGTTGGTTTTCCATTATCGACAAATTGAAGGAATTGGGAGCTACTGGTTTGGAAAATTGGTTTGTAACTGAGGTTTCAGGAGAGAGAAAATGAGTATGGTTTGGAATAGATGAAGTCGGCGCCGCGGATGTCGTCGGAACGGCTGTGGTCAAGCGGGGCCTCCACCTCCGGAAGCTGAGACGGTGGTGGACTGCGCGGTTGTGGACGGTGGCGGCGGCGCGGTTGGTTTGAAGGTCCGGCGGACGACGATGTACATCGCCCGCCGGTGATCTGAAAGGCGTAAGGATCTTACAGCTCTGATACCATGAAAGTAATCGAAGTGCCATCCAAATAGCCCATAACGATGTCTTTCACGAGCGGACCAAACATATTGAAGTGGACTGTCACTTTACTCGTCATCATTTATCCCAAGGACACATTCGGCTGCCACACATCTCTTCCGCCCTTCAACTAGCTGATCTCTTCACCAAATCCCATGTAACTGCTCGCTTCCGCTTTCTAGTGTCCAAGCTCCGTATGCTTACAAAGTCCTCCTGAGCTTGCGGGGGGGTGTTAAAAGCATCAAGCATCTCTATGTTCCTTTTTATATAGCATATTCCCTCTCTATGTATAATCTAATTATGTTGTTTATTTTCATCATTTGTATGTAATTATGCTGTTTTCATGTTTATGTTTTCTTGCCTCTTGCTTTGTATATATAAGAGGTATCTCTCTTGTAAGAACGATACAACAAACACATATATAATTACAATGACACATTTCTTCATTCTCTTATTTTATTTCTGCATCTTCATAATTTTGTCACTTCCCAGTACAATAATATAAATTATGGTTGGAACGACCTTAAAATTACTATAATTTCGATTTAGAGTCAATAAATACGGGTTGGGTTTATAATAATTGTAAAATGTTATCTCAGACAATAAGTAATGATTTATAATTTAATAAATTATATTTACTATTTTTTGTATACAACTAGTTGATAGAGCTTGATGGCTTGACTAGTACCGGACCTGACTCTTATTCGTTATCCTAATCCTTTAATTTCCCTCGATGCATATACTAATTTAAGAGTAGAGAACCCATTAGGTATCCCCACATTATATATACAATCAACCGTACCAATACATTTACATTAATCAATACAATAACCTAACTTGGCTAATGTTAATTAACTGGACTTAACAACCTGGGTATATGGTGGTCATTGTTTATTGTAACTTGTCAACTAAATCCTCAAATAAATTATTCTATTTTTTAGTTTCAATAAAAGAATTTTTGTTCAAACCCCCTAAAAGATTCACCCTAGCTTCTACTGAATTAAAGGTACACGTCTGTATGAGGATTATTTTTTTCATTGTTAAAACAAAAGACGTCAATGTGTTGGTATGGTACTAGTCTATTGCTGGTGTGATTTGTTTTCCCTAATAATATGCCATGCATATGCAAACTTGATATAAATTGATGGAATTTAACCACTTATTTTTTGGGCCTTCAGATTATGTCATGGATCAACAAAACGGCGATAATAATCAAGTATAGCAGTAGCCATTTGTACTCCTACCACCATCACCACCACCCTTAGGACCAAGTGGCGTAGAATAATATAGGCAGAACAATATGTATTTAATGTTTTTTGTAGAACTAGCTAGCTTTTGTGGACTTGTTAATTAGGTTGGTAATATGATTGATTGCTGCTTTGATATATGTTATTGATTGTTGGTACCAAGATTGCAATAAGACTATGTTTTTAGCAAGAGTATTTTTTGTTGGTTTTTTAGTATTTTAATTTTCCTATTTTTTTTTGAAAAATTCCATTGTTTGTCACTGTCAAAAACAGTGACAATAACAACAATAATGTTGCACCAACTTATGACTGTTATTAACAGTCACAAGTTTATAAAAGCACCATTGTTTTGTCACAAATTTATGACTGCTACAGTTAGTCATAATTTTGTTAAAATTGTGACTGTTATTAACAGTCATAATTTAATTAATTGTGACGGTTATTGACAGTCACAATGTTGTACATTGTGACAGTCAATGACTGTTACAAAGCAGTCACTATTTTATACCTTATGACCATTCTAAGCCACTCTTGGTGACAGTGACAAAGCTCGATTATGACAGTTTTTGACTGTCATAAAAAAACTTGTCACAATATAAATTATGACGATCGAGAACAGTCACAAATGGCTTTTATGATAGTTTTTAGCACTCACAAATCACTGATTCTGGTGTAGTGGTTCTTGAGACCTAATTGGGGAAATGGCATTGATATACAACATTTGACATTACCAAACTCAATGTCACTATACTAACTTGCAAAATGCCAATCTAGATTAAGGGAAGAAAAAAAACACATTCTTCACATGATACCAGGTGAATTCTGTGATACTACAAGAACAATAAGAATCCACAAATACATATCCAAAATCAATCACGCTAATTTCAATTTGCACCAAAACAAACAGAAGCAAAAATGTAAACTCAAAAAAATGAAATTTAACCAAAAAGGCACACTTCAAAAGCATGCGTGCTGGCAGGTACTAACAGATAAATAACAGAAAAGATACGATAAGATAAGATAGAAATTGAGCAAGATCGACATATGGAACATGAAAAGATGAGCGTAGAGATTACCTAACACCAGCATCGCCAACAATTCCGATGGCCATTCCAGCCGAAAGCCCAGCCAGACCACAAGCGAGTCTAGACGAGAGGTGTGCGTAACCATCAAAAAGGTAATAAGATTTGGCCTTGGGGTTAATTCCAGTACTAATTATCACAGCAATAATTAAACCGTAAATACCTAAAACACCGGCCATAACTACAGGCACAATTGACTTCATAACCAGCTCCGGCCTCATTACTCCCATCGAAGCCACACCAACTCCGCTCTTCGCCGTCCCATACGCTGCTCCCATGCCTGAAAACAAAACTTCCAATCGTACACTAAATAGAAGCATTCAAATTTTCTTCAGATTTAGAGGTGCTTGTTTTTACATCTTAATGTGAATGGAGCTCTATAGAGTATTACTATTTGTTTTACCCCTCTTAAAGTCTGAATGGAGCCCATTCAGACTTAAGAGGTGATAAAATATGTTTCTTTGGTTAAATTTTCAAAGCTTATTTTTAAATTTTCAGTTTGAATTATTAAGAGGAAAAATTACCGCTGAATTTGAACACTAAACATTTAATCATTGTTTATAACCATTTTGCCCCTAACCTAACTCTTTTCGTCATATCTTAAAACATACAAAAAAGGGCAAAATGGTCAAAACAATGTGTTCAATGTCTATCTAAGTATTGCGTTCATATATAACAAACAAAATTGTCAAATTCAGATTTTAGATTCAGAGAAGAACACAAACACCACCTAAGAAGTAGAAATTGTTTGTTTCTCACCTCTTAATACTGAATTGGATCAAAATTCAGTATTCAATGTTATGATGCAAAACTAGTGCTAAATGCTTAATTTAACTTTAATAATTTTTTATCATAATAGTATCCCTTTACTTTTTATTCAAAAGTTAGCATTTAGTGCTTGTTTTGTTTGAGTTTCGATTCGTTCTTGTAATCCTGAAATAGTAAATTCACATTAGAATTCTTTTATAGTTCATGTGGAGAGGATGAATTGTCAAACGTTACATGTGAAATTATCATTATACATTCCACGAACGAGTAAAACATCAAACGAAACAATGACACTCAATATTATGTCCTCAACAATAAATAGAAAAAAAAATGGTTCCTAGTCTCGCAAGCCAAACGGAAGGTAAAAGGAATCGAATTAGGGCACAAAATAGGAATGATGTTTTATACTTACATGAGAAGACTAGGGCTGCTGCGGCACCGAGGAAGCTGAAAAACGGAGCCGTTTCATCGCCGCTGAACGCAGATGACATTTTTCTAAGCTGAGATATGAATATGTTTAACAGATTGAATTATTGAAATTGAATTGATGATGATGATCCAATCTCTCTCTTTTCACATTTCTCTTCTCGCACAAAATTGGACAAAAGTTAACGAACTTTCGCGGCAAATCCCGCGATTGGCGTGACTTTCGTGATTAAATACGGGTCGGATGCTTCTGTCGTTGGGTTTGGACCTGGTTATTATTTGTGCCGATGAAAGTGCACGCTTTCAATTTTTTCTCACTTAGGAACGTCTAATACTCAAAATTGTGCAATTAGATAATGAGAACAACACTTATTCATCTATTAAATATATTTTAAAGTCCAAAATGTTATGACTTACGATCCAACAGGATTATTGGTTCTCAATAACCAAAATTATGGGATCTTATCACCATTTTGATTAATCAGCAACTGAATTTGATTATTAACTGATTGATCGTTAACATTTGATTACATTGTTGGTGTGGTTTTTCTTAATCCATATTGTTAAAATTATTATTTTTGATATCTCAATTATACTATTAGAGACGCTTTAACAAAATTCAATGGAATTGCAAAATTATTTATTCATAAAGTATAGATTGTTTAGATACAACGATACATAAATATACATATAATTTAGAAGAATTTTTTCAAATGCAATGTTAAAAAAATATGAATTACATGCATTTATCGTATTTCTTATTCACATAAACAGTACTTGAAACTCACAATAGGTTGAAATTTCACAATAAATTATGTAATAACGTTACATGATATATTAAGCTTGTATAACATGTGGAAACTAGAAAGTGTCAAGGAGCAAATTAATAACATAAGACATAACCGGTCAAATCAGTGGCAAAGCCAAGTAGAGCTTAAGGTGAGCATTTGCCTATCTTAATTTTTGAAACATGATTTCTATTATTAATATTTTTGAAAAAAATAAATTTAACAGTTAGATAAAATAGTATTTTTCAACATTTTTTTTAAAGCTTTTTGCCCCCTTTATTTTATGTTTTTGTGAACTCCGTACTTAAGATAGTCTAAAATGCATTATATCTTGGTATTTTAAAATAAAATAACGGATGTTTCATAAATTTTATACGCCACTTTTAAAAATTTAAAGTCATTTTCTTATAATACTAAATTTTGAAAGAAGAATTTATTTAACCTTTTTTGGGGTAATTTTTTTGCTCCCATTGTCAAATATCGGGTCCGTCACTGAGTCAAATGACAATAGTGGAAGGCCTTGGACACTTTAGAAATCTTCCCTTTTAAAGCCTAAAATATAGGTCTGGGCCAAAACTCATGTACTATCTTGAGAAGCCTTGTAAACTTAAGTATTTATTGGGCCGAAAGGGGGGCAAAAGACAAAGTCGAATGAAGGAAGAGCGAGTGAAATTTTTTTTTCCCTTTCCCCCCATACAATCAATACATCAGATAGATCTGAAGTTCAGGGGAAGGAGGCAGGATTGGGGATTCAACCCTAATTGCCTATATGGAGTCACAACTCACAACTTTTAGGGCATTCTCCGGACCTAGTTTCATTATTTTCATTGTTCGGTAGGGAGGGAATATAAGGTTAATTAGGAGGAGAATTAATGGAAATGAAATAATTTTATTTTATTGTTGTTTAAAAGCTAAGGAAGGAAAAGAAAACAAGGAATTAAGTTCTGTTTGGATAAAAAGAAGAAAAGAAAGGAAATGAATGTGATTTAATATATTATTAACAAATTAAGGTTAAATTTGAAATTGTGGGTAATAATTTATTAAGATATTTTTCTTTCTCTCCTAATCCTCCCAATTATGGAAGGGATCAAAATAAAGGAATAGAAGGGAGTGGCAATTCCTTCTATTCCCTCCATTTACTTTATATTCTCTTGAAAATCTAAACAAACAATTGATTTATAATATGTTCTCTTTTCTTTTCCATATATTCCTTCCCATTCTCTCAATCCAAATGAACTGTAAATTCATTCTCTCCAAAATTGAGAGGAAACGGGGAAGGAATGACTAAATATCTAGAGTAGTGCACATACTATTTTAACTTTCTCTTCCTCCTTATAAACCAAACAAGGAAATTTTTTTTGTCCCTACTATTGTTCATCCCTATATCCAAACAGAAAACAGAGAAAATAAGTTAATTCCAGGATGGAAAATTTCAGCATCCGTATTTTTGTTTTATTAATTTTTTCCTTTGTACCAAACAAAGCATATCATATATCATGTTCTTCGATCCTCTCGCAATAACTTTCAAGATTTCACAATGTGTTATAATGCAACTGTACGATTTTGAAATGCATGTAGTGTTAATGATATTAAACTACTATTGCATTACTAAAAATAAGGTAAAACGTTTTATTTCGATGATAAAAATGATTAGTCTCATTTATTGATCGATTTGACAAAAGATAAGATATAATTAGTTTTCAATAACGACGTATGACAGTTTTCTCCTTTATTAATTTAATTGTCAAACAAACTCTTAAAGCGTAGATGTTGTTGTCAACATTAATTTCATCGATTAGTTATGATTAATTAGAGATTATAAATCTAATGCATCTTTCAAGTTATTTAAAAGGGGGAAAATGGGTTGACATCGTACCTAAAAGTAACAGTGATGGCACCCCACGTTGGTCCCAAGGATTATTTTCTGATTCTGATCAAGCCAATTTCAGATCTAATTATTTGGGCCAAAAGAAAGATGCGATATTTTTGTACAACGGAATTGCAGAGGAGCATCTCACAAAGACGTAATAGTCTTATAGTCATAAGGAAAATTGATGTGCTCGTAAAAACACACACGCATACACATATACATGTATAAATAATGAATTTGGTATGAACAAATCTTAGCGATAAATTTTTGTAGTTGCTAAAATATGAACAAATGTTTTTTAGCAACCAATATTTGTCACTAATGGCCGGATCGTATTAAATCGCCTGAAAATATATACAATGCGGCTCCTTCATAACAAGAAGGATGAATTAAAGATAGGAAAAATTCATATACCACCTTACGTTCATTTGAAAATCTTATATACTACATTAGGAAAGTAAGAGAGAAATGACTGCTTTGAGCTCGCGATTGAAATAATTTAGTCTCATACAAATTTTGAATTTAAAAAAATCAATTTAATTTAAACATACAATAATATGAAAATTGACAAACAAGATTCTTTTTCAGTTGTTTCTAACTTTCTTATATAGGTAAAATTTGATTGAGTTCAATAGAAAATTAATTTATTGTATAATAGCGTTAATTTTAATAAATTAATTAATTTATTTTCATTTTATGAGATGTTAAATTTTAAGAGTGACAAATATTCTCTGCACAAGACGCAACCAGTGAAAATATGTAAATGATGTTGCCTCTTTTACCCTACTCTTTGTTGTCCGTTTGAGGAATTCTTAAAATATAAGCTGAAATATATGTATGAGATTGAGTTAGAAAATAAAATGTTTTTTTCGTTCTTTTTTTTATTATTATAATAAATGGAATTTCTTACAATGTGTTCTTTAGGAAAAATTAGAATATCATCCCTGAGTTTAAAACTTTTTGAAACGCCGTTTATAACTTTTTTTTTAAAATATTCATGAATATTTTTTTTAAAGAATCCGATCCTTGGAAATGCTTTTTTTGGCATCTCTCGTACAGTGCAAGAATATACCTGCCGCTGAGAAAATTGGTATATGCCACCTATAGAATTAGTATTTGTCGTCGAGACAATTAGTATCTACTGCAAAATAATTCTAGATCTAAGTCATGGCTAAAGGAAGATACTAAAAAAAAAAATATTTAGAGAGATAATATCATTTATTTAAAACAAAAAAAAATCTTACAAAATTTCAAACGAACATTTGTTAGTGAGTTAAAGAAAACATGTTATTTTCATTTTGGACGAGAAGAGACGGCAGGGTGGTGTTTTAATTAAGTGGTTCATAATGATCGAGTAGTAGTAATAATATGAAAAACAATAAACCCGATCAACAAACATGACAAGTGTAAATCAAATCTTACACAGAAAGCTATGTTCTAACAAGAAAATAATTAAAAAAGCTAAGGCAGAGAAAAAGGAAAAAATGATACAACTTTTGAAAAACAAAGCACAACAAACATTATTATATATATACAGGTAATTAAATATAAAAAAGGGCTCATATATGAAGGCAAAAAGTAAAGTATCGATCTAGAAGAGCCAAAGGAGGCATGTCTGGGCTACAAAACACAACACATATCTAACCTGTCATTTCAACCGCGTTATCATTCATTCCTATTTCATTTTTAATTTGGACCCCCCAACACCCCACAAATTGTTCTATCAAGAAATAATAATGCCGTATTTGATTATCCCTAAATATTTAGTTAATTTTCAAGAAAAATATAAGAGATTTGGTTAGTATTGTAAATAAAAAGGGTTTTGATTTACTTTTATATATGTTGTTATCTACACTTTGATACAAAATATTTGCACACCAAAAAGTGTGTTACATTAGTTGATATTCATAGTTTAGTTGTGACACCGGTCAAACTAACAAATTATTTTTTTTGAATAAAAAAATAACTTTTTGCATTGAAAGGAATTTTTACTACAGTGAGTTTTTAAAAAATCAAACTCAACTTTAATTAAGAGTTTGTCCATATATATATATATATATATATATTAATTAATTACGGGTGTGTGACTATTCAAAAATCAGGGAGTGACCAGGTGGATCTAGGAGTTTGACAAATTAAGAGGTGGATCCAAGCACATGATCAAAAATATTTTAATTTCTTTTAAATGTATAACTAATAATGTTTGTTTTTTGTTAGATGGAGTTCAATCAACAATGCTCTGTTAGTGCCCAATTCCGATCCTATCATTAACGCAGGACTATATATTGCTGTAATATTAAGGGGGTTATATTCAATTTAGAATTTGTAGAATTTTTTTGGATTTATAAAGTTTATGTGTGTTTAATTGGGATTTTAAAAGGTTTTTTAAAATCTTATGGTATTCAATTAAGATTTTAAAAAGTCTTCAAAAATCTTGTGGTGTTCAATTAGAATAAAAAATAATCTATGGATAGATTTTAATGGATTTGCAAATATTTTTATGAATAACAAATCCACCAACAAATCTTCTCTTCAAGTGGAAGATTTTATATGATTTTTTTTTTATCTTTCTCCCAAACCTTAGGTATTATTTCTTCTTTGTCTCTATAATCCTTTTAAACCCTTCCACTTTATTTTCTCTATATTAAACATCTTTTTCTTTCAAACTTTACGTATTATTTCTTCAACGTCCCTATAATCTATTTATACCCCCACACTCTATTCTCTATATCTAAAACCTCTTTTACTTTCTATATTGCTACTTTCAAAGTTTTAATTATCCAATTAATCATCATTTTTTGAAACTATAGAGATATCATTCTCTTGATTTTTTTCTCTCCCCTTTTATGAAATTTTTTAGATAGAAGATGAGAATCGAATAGAAAGGGCAAAACAAACCCAACGCAGTAGGTTTTTAGACTTGATCCAAACCAGTTGAGGCAGGTTTATAATTTGCTTATTACTTTAAAGTCGTAATCAAAATTCTTTTACTATTTATCATTTGATTTTTTCATTGTAATTAGAAGGATCAATGAATTTATTAAAATCTAGATAAATATTAAAGAATCTATGCCTAGACTCAGTATGGATTTATTAAAATCTGTTAGACTCTATTGATTGAACCCATAAATTATATTTTTAATCCTTTAAATAAGGCTCAATTAGCTTCTAATTACTATCGAAAATTTAAAATTGCATGTAAATTTAGTTTAAGCATGAAAATAAGGCATTGCATTGTATTTCTGTGTTATTAAGCCATTTTGCAGGTCTAAAGTGATTAAACAACTGAGGTTGTATGCAAGATAGAAAGTTAAAAGCGAAAAAGTGTAAAAAGAATGCCCGGAAAAGAAGTCAGTATCTATCCCGAGGCCCGAGGCTAGAAAAATTTTGCAAATTACCCCCAAAGTGCTAGCAAGAAAAAGAAAATTAAGTTTTCAAGTATGAATAAAGTTAATACAAGTGTCCAAGAGTGATTCTAAGAGGAAATAAGCTCAATTGAATTGATTCCGAAAGTTTCTGCATAAAATTAAGAACTGCCATAAGAAGCTCGAAATTGTAACTGATCAAAGTTTTTCTCTATTAAGAATTTAAAGAAAACTCCATAAATAAAAGTTGTAGAGCTTTAAATTACCTATGCGTAGGAGAAACCGATGAATCAATCAGAGTTCGGAGCAGAAAGTTATGAGCAAAAAAAGAATACATCATAAAGAAAATTGGCCTAATCTTAAATTCAAATTCAATTTTAAGCCACGTTTCGACCCGTCTCTTCAAAGATTACTAAAACTATGATTTGAGACACTTGTGTATTATATAAAAGGTCATATATCTCATATTTAGGGTAAGTAACAATTTATAATCGATTAGCAGAGAGGCAAAGAGCACCGTAATGTTCTTGAGAGCTTTTGCGCTGTATCTGACAATCAAATTTTAGTGAATTTTCTTTTCTTTCTTCAAAACAATTGTTAGGTTAATTTATTTATTATATTTGAAGGCTGGAATATCAGTGTATTATGTTGATCGAATTTTAACCCTATAAGGGGTGAATAGGGTTTTTAAAACTTAATGCGGAATTTGAAAGTTTCTAAAAAAGTTTAAGTAAAACAATTTAACTAAGCAAGTGTATCAAGAAAATATCAATTCAACCAAGCAATCTCAATCACAAGTAATAATATAGCAATAAAATAAATAGCTTGAGTTAGAAAGATTAAACCGATTGAAGTTCAAGACGTTTTGTTCACATGGTTTGGTTTCCTAAACCATATGTCCGCCCTCGGACAGTCCCCCGAGAATTTTCACTAATTCCTATTTTCTTCTGGGTGAAAATCAAACTGCAATACAAATGTTGTTATACACACAACATTTACAATGTAACTATACCTACTACACTTCTTATAATATGTGCTTTCTTGCTAACATATGAGATTTACCTCTCACAAGTATTAAACAAGAATTTACTTTCTTAATATCCTATGAGATTTACCTTTCACAATTGAATATAAATTGCTTGGTGATTCACACCAATGAATAACAACTCTCAAGTGTTTGATAGATACAATTGAAACTCACACTAGAGTTATCAAGATTAATCAATTAGATATAACTCAAAGATGAATGATTATGATCAATATTAAAGTTTAAATCTTTGAATGATGAAGATAAATGAAATATGAGTTTGTATATGTGTTCAAACTTGTCAAAATGTATCTTAAATATTGTATATATAGTCCCAAAAGTGATAGAGCTGTTTTAGAGGTTTGGTACTAAAAATGGTAAAAAATCAGAAATTCAATGGCTATATTCTGAAGCATCAGTTGACTGATGGACCCTTAGTCGACTGAGCAAAGCTCCTTAGTCGACTGCAGAATTCTGTCCATCAGGCCAAAATCCCAATTTTTGAACTTTTGCAATTTAGCTCCAAAATTAATTCTAATGCTTTGGGGGCCTCAAAAATATGTTCCTAAGAGACCTATTTTCGAAAAAACTCAAAATATGATTGTTTGAATTTAATATGAATTTATTTCAAAACTAATTTTTGCAAGAATGGTGTTTACAAAGAAATTTAATTACAAGCTTGTTTGATTCAATCTCTAAATGATGCATGATCATGTTTGAGCTATAAAAATGATCAATCAAGAAACTTTACATAAAATCCTAAGCACTCACTCAATTATCGAATTGTCAAGTCTTTGAATACTTCGATTTGTTTCTTAAATTTGATATTTACTTGAAACTTTTGCCTTGAAGCTTTGATCTTGATCTTGATCTTCATGAATTGGATTGTGATGAGGTTGATCTTCCTTGACTTGTCCAATGCTTTATTGACTTGATCGGATATGGATTGAATGATTCTTGTCACGTGGCATGCTTTTTTCGTAAAATCCTTACTTTTATTGAATTCATAAGATAATAAATTATAAACTTAATTCAATAAACATGTTAAATTATACATGATTGATTTATTGTTACTATCAACATAAGATTAAGACCTTTAGGTCAACATATTCAACATTAATTCATTATTCAATTCAATTTTCAATTTAAGTTTAAATCACGTACTCGGTAAACTCTAGTTTTTATTTTTCTTTTAATTTAATTATTTTTGATTGTTCGTTTACTTTGCTATTCATAGATTAGTTTATTTAGATCATATATATTCTTGAATCAACCTTAAATCCTCATTTTTTGGAATGGTTCTAGGGTTTATAGGTCTGTTTTGTCGGTTTTTCGGTTTTACGTTGATTTATACGTGATTCTCGCTTTATATTCAAATAGTTTATCGTTTTTCAATACTATTCATATGTAATTCATTGTTCATCATCAGTAATATGATTTTTTATAATTTTTAGGATTTTAGTCGAATTTCTTTAGTTTATGTCCATTTTGAGTTTGTTCACCGTTTTAAGCATAAAATTTTCGTTTTAAATTGGAATTGAGAAATTTCAAAGTTAAAAGTTTTTACATATGATTTTTTATATAATTAGGTACTTGTATTCTATTTTTCATGATTTATAAGCTTATTTGTTTGTTTGATTTGATTATGTCTAGCTAAATTCTTAGTTAGGGGTCCGTAGTGAAAGATCCGTAATTAATCTTTGAATGTAATCCAATTTAGGTTTGAATCTGATTTTTTCATTGGTTGTAAATCACCTACTGAATGTATGAGTATTTTCTTATCTTTGCATACATTAAAAATATGTTTCAATAAGTTAGCTCAAAAGTTCCATTTTATTAAGAACCGTAAAATGTCGATTCACGATTTTTTACAGCAAAACTCTAACATGGATGATTTGAGAACGGTATTTATCCTCTAATTAGTGGGGTTAGTTTCCTAAGTAAATTGGTTAATTTGGAGCTGTTTTGGTATTTATTCATGTAAGTGCCGAAAAAGTGCTAGTTTTGATTTTCGTCATTCTTTTTAAGACAGATTTGATTTGAATCACGTTCAAATATATTAAAACCTTATAGGAGTGTTAATATACTAATTTTTGAGAAGTTTAATCAATTTGAATTATTTTTTTCACGCATTAGCAATATTAAGTTTCAAATTATACTTTTTCAAAGTCAAAAGGTTTCACTATCGAATTCTATTGCTCAAAACTGGTCTATATAGTCTTTGTCATTCATAAGCTATCATATACTTGTAGTAGGAATATAATTGGATGGTTGAAAGGTCTAAGAGCTAAATATTAGCGAAAAATCTTGCTTTAGCTTAGATTTAGATTACCCGATTTAATTAGTTTTGTACTCTCTAATTACAGATACCCCTAACGTTTGTTTCTCGTTGAGTTAAGTTCATTTAATATTTTGATTTATTTAGTTAGTGCATTATTTTATTTATTTTTAATCCATTTTCATGTTCCCCCAGTGCATTTAGGAAGTCTTTTCAGTAGATAACTTGCGCTTGTAAATTCCCCTTACTTTTTCACCCTAGGACTAGATTTTCCTTTAGGCTTTGTTTAATTAATTAGTAGTTTTAATTTCATTTTATTTTCGGTCCTTATTTCCCTAATTCTATCATATTTTATTTCTTTTCCCTTCTTGCCTTCGAAAGAGATAGAGATACTTAGAAGAAATACATTCCTCACCTTCCATGTTGTTAGACCTTGGATTTCTTCAGGTATACTATAACTTGACCACCTACACTTGGGTGTAATATTTCACATTTTTTGCGCGCTGTCATCTATGTAAATTTAAAACAATCTATGGATTTAGAATAATCCACAGATTTTAAAAAATTCATAAAAATATGAATTGAATATACCCTCCTAAGAGGATCTAATTAAGAGTATCTCCAATGATAGTGTAAAAATTGACTTGTAAATCAAACGTGTCAATCAACTTTTACAAAAAACTTAAATACTAAAAAAAATATGCTCCAATGGTATTTTTGTAAATTGTTGTGTAAATTTTGAAATAACCAACAAGATTCTAACATTTGTGAACTATCAATTTAAGGGATTTATTATTATTTTTCTTGAATTTTTTTATAAATAATTTTATAATCACAATTAATCTTGATTTGTAAGTACCGATGAATTTCAAATATATAATTTTTATTAAAATTAATATTTTATCTTTGAAGTTATTATATTTTCAAAATTTATTTAAAAAATAAAAAGAGAGAAAACTGATGTGGCATTGTAAAATAGTTGTGTATAAACTTGAGTTTTAAAAGACGGCTAGAGATAAAAAAAAATTACAAACTTGGTAAATTTTACATCAAACAAAAATATAGAAGACTATTAGAGATGTTGTAATCAATTTAGCGAGCGTGTGCGCAAAAACAGTTGATACCAAAAAAAAAAAGAAACAAATAAGAGTTCTTAATCATGGCATCTATATATATATTTGCAAAAGTATGTTTCCAGTAGAATCGTAATCAATGGCCCATTTTTCACCCACTAACGCGCCCAGAGAAATTAGAGTTCTTCTTGAAGTGTATCACTTAACTGCCAGCTAGGAAAATTATCTTGACTCACATATGTATTTATCATGTATGCCCACAAGAATATATAGAAAACAACACAAAATTGAGATATAACTTGTACATACGCGCACATGTAACTATATGTAAGGTCCATTTGAAACTTGAAAGTGACTAGCTAGAACAGACATTTTTTTTAACTTCCAAGTCTCTGCATAATAATGAAAATTCTTATCCCACTTTAAGTGTGACTCGAATTTAAAATCTTCTAAATTCAGTTGGACACCCTTACCACTAGATAAATCCACTCTTCATCTTAATAAACCAATGTTTCAATATATACCTCTCAATCCTATTTTGCTTTTCCTCCTAATGATTTTAGTAATAAATGAAAAACTCTAGTCATCTACTCATCTGTATATATATATATGCAACAACTACATCAATGAGATTTTATTTTATTTTTCTAGCTTTTCATGAGTGTAAAACTTTTTAATACTAGATGGTTTATTAATTAGACAAAATGAATAATTGCCCACTCTAATTCACATGATGATCAATCATCATCTCATAAAATGACAAAAATTTCTCTTAACAAGAAAAAAAGGAAGTACCCTTAATTAATTTTTCACAAAATTTAGAAATTGGTACACACCAAAAGATAGCTCATACTTCATAATTGTAAGGATGTGTAAAAAGTGTAAATTTACAATCATTGTTTTTCTAGTGCTATGGGAGGGACTAGAATATATGTAATAATATGTAAAAGAAAAAAGAAAATTCATTTCCCAAAGGAATTGAAGAATTAGTACCTAGCAGAGGTGCAATGATTTTGCATGTCCCTTAAAAATGAAAACTTGAGTTTCACACCTTAGTATATATATAAAGGAAGAGAATGGAGGTGTACTTCAAGGTAGAGTAGTGAACTTCAAGAGTTAAATTTGGTTAAAAACATTAATTCAAGACAAGTTCTATATATATGTAGTCATATTCTTTCACCAACCACCACCAGACTCAAATTCTAAAGGGTAATTAGGTCTTTAAATTTGTTCTAATATATTGAATTCTAATTTACTTGTCTCTCACACAAACTTGTAGTTGTATTTGTAACCGGGTGAAACTCAAAATCGACTTGCTAAGACCTTCAGTTCATATAGACGTCATTTACTGCCGGCCGGCCGGTTACAATGATACACATGCATGCACTTAGATAAGATAGTATATATTCAGAGTACAAATATTTATAATAAACACAAATTGTGTAAAGTTAGAACACATTTTGGCAGTTATTGAAATCATGTAATATTTTCTTTTCATTTCTTTTCTTTTTTTGTGAACTTTTATTTCACAAAATGTTTTATATTATAACATCAGCAACAATATTCAAATCTTTTTTTGTTGAGAAAAACAATACAATTCAAAACCTATGAGAGGAGGTCAATGTCAAAGGGATTGATGAGATCCTTACAGGACCCCAAGTATCTACTCCTTTTGCAATTTACGCAAACGTTACCCTTTTTCCATTTTTATTAATTATGAACAAAACACAAACGGGTATATCTTACATTTTCCATACTTTCTTTATTATAACCAAATATAATCTGTATTTTTCTTTTTCTTTTTCTTTTTTTTTTGCGTTTGGTCATAAAGTTGTATTTATACATATATAATGCAAGTAGGTTAGTTTAGTTAGAGACACATCTACATGAATTTAGAAAAGATTCTTACTTCTTAGTTGGGGTCTCATTAATTAAGGAGGAATTTGAAGTGAGTTTTCATTCTTTGTAATTAAAAAAGAAAGATTATACTTCGTTTGATAACAAAATAAAAAATAATAAGAAAAACAATGTATTTTTGTGAGAAGTTAAAAAATAATTAATACATTAAGAATGTGGTGAGATTAATTCTTACTTTTTGATTTATTTCATTAAAAAAATTTCTCTAGATGGTGGTAAAGAATTTTTTTTTACAAAATATAAATGATGATAGAAAATATATATTCCTAAAAATAAATATAAAATGATTTTAAAATTCTCTTTTTTTGAAAAAAGGAAATAAAAAGTTGTATTTATATATATATATATATATATATAACTATAAACACATGGAGAGAGAGAAGACCGCCCCCTACTCGGCGAGGGGAGAGGAGTTTGTTGGTGGACCCCACAAGAGTCTCAATGAATTCAATGATGCGGTCCGCCGCATGATTGGAGAGACAGGGCCGACCACACCGTCCTACGTGTACATGTATACCGTCCACATCACTCTAGCCTCTCCTCCACCTTCCATTTTCACTATTTTCCTTCTCTCTTTTTTATTTTTTCTTTATGTTAAAAAGAAGAACTTTTTTTTTTTTAAATTGATCCGTGGTCAAACTTAACGAAGATGGTTCAAGTTTTGACACTTCAACTGGTGAAAAAAGAAAGGTCTTGGCACCTCAAAAAATCATCGATTTAATATGCGTGATGCATGTACTAAATATAATGAATGAATTTTCAAAAGTCATTTTGCATTCCTTATCGAATGGTATATATGGTCGGCTTGAAGAATAGACCAGTTAAACAACCACTTGGGTCTTAACTTTTTGAACATTTAGCGGGTCCAAATTGTTATATATATGTATGTGTATGACATACTTAATCACAAAATATCTACTCACTTCTACAATACATTGAGGGGCCAAATTTTAATATAAAATACGTTTGAGTTTTTTCTATATTTACATAGGAACCTTACCATGATGGTACACCAAGTGTACATGTACTTAGATATGGAATACTATTCTATCTACAATATAAATTAGGGTGATTTTATTTCTATCCACCAAATCTTGCAGTTAATCCACATTGTTAAGTCAATCCGCATTACATATTAAGTTAATCCGCGAGCGTGGATGAACTGACAAAAAAATATTATGAATTTAATTTTATAAATATTATTTTAAATAATAATTTAATATGGAAATATCTACTAAATTAATAAGTATAACCACTTTAAAAATTTAGATGGGTAAATTTTAATTAACTTTGCAGTAAAATAACAAAAACAAAATTTAACCCCTTTCCCCTTACGGTTTTAACGATTTTTCCAGTATCTCTTCTTCTTCTTCATCATCATCATCATCATCATCATCATCTTATCATAAACCTTAGATTAGTTTCATATTCTTTAAATCACCAAATATGTATTCCAACCTTAGAAACATACACCCACAATTTCGAAAATCTTGAACTAATTTGGTTTTTGTATTATGTAAGTCTAACTCACAATACGGAAGATTAAAAATTTAAATTATACCAAGTTTCTTATATCATGTCTAACTTTTAGACTAAATACTTATATTATTAATTATAATGTTGGGGGTTCCAAAAGATTAATGAATAAAAAATTTGTAAATTATTAATTATAATGTTGGGGGTTCCAAAAGATTAATGAATAAAAAAATTATAAATTACTGGACAAGGTCTATTTGCAACGCAAGTTGAAAAAGTTGATCATCCCCTCTTATATATGTATAATACACACTATATATACTTGGTCATTCTTTCACTCTGTTTTCGTGTGTGTGTGTGTGCGAGAGAGAAAGAGAGAGAATGGCGTCTATTCGATCAACACAAGCGCAGAAGTAACCCTAAACCGTTCAAACTTTTTTAAACGTAAAGATGAATGTTAATTAAAAGGAATTATATTTAGATTAGGAATGTTAATTAGAAGGAATTATATTTAGATTAGGAAAGTTAATTAGAAGGAATTATAGTTAGATTAGGAATGTTAATAAAAAAGGAATTTAAATTTATACAATTATAATTTAATTAAAATTGGTGGATATACTAATCAATTTTAAAAAGGGTAATTTTGTGAAATTTCATTTAAAATTTTCATAATTTAAGGGTGGATTAACTGCAAGATTTGGTGGATAGAAACAAAATCACCCTATAAATTATTCAGACATACAATACTATTTATAGTCCACTGTCGAGTGAGTACATAAATTTAATACATATATGTCATCTATCTAGTGAGAAAGAAAGTCTATCATGAACAAGGATGCGTGAGTACATCAATTTACAACAAAATTAATAATGCTTCACACACCAAAAGTTAGTAGATATATAAAATAATTTATCAATTATTTGATTTGATTAATTAACTTAACCAATTATGAGCTTTGCTCTCTCCTCTTTGAAGAACTCTTATCACTTTAAAGTCTAAAACCCTTAGAAAAGGAAGAGGGTCAAAGTTATAAATGCAAATTGGAAAATAAATAAATTAATTCTCCTGCAAAAATAATTAAGCCATCAAAACATATCGACACCTTATTAACACACGACCTACTTGTCATTTTTGTTTCTTTTTTTCTAAAGTAAGGAGACTTGTGTTTGGAAATTTGTGGAAATTTCAAGTCTACAAGTTATATATATATATATTATATATATATATATATAATGAAAAAAGCTTAATTAAGATGTTTCTGCTAACTTAATATATAAGAACATAGAGAAAAAATGAGTGACTTTAATTCAAACGCGCATTTCACTTCAAAAAGTAAGGTCCTCCGAGAAAACATATATATCTGATGTGCGTATCATAAAAGTGACTTCAGATTTTATTATCGTTTACCCATGGTGTAGTGTTTTTACATTTTCTTATGTAATGTTTTAGCTATTAACTTAAATTTATAAGTTTATATGTTTAAATTATTTAATTCGTAAATTAAAATACAACCAAACAGATTTTAAAATTATTATTTTATCATGTACGTAGAGTGATTCCATATAAGCTAGCTTCATTACATATTTACATCAATTGAAGTGTGCCATTGATTATCAAGATTTTATGTAAAAGAACTAATGGATAACAAAGGGCACGCCTCTTTGAATTTTGCTCAAATTGAGGCTAACATGACCAATATTCCAAGCTACCTCTATTATTATTTTCTTTTCGCTGAGCTGAGCTGAAAGCGTGAGTGCTCAAAAGTAAAAAGTAAGTGGTAATAATTATGATTTACATGTTTACGTATGTAGATGTCAATGCCACCGCCAATATGTCTAAGCACCGTCCCTATTATTATGCTATCGATCAGTTAATTTACTCTTTCTGTTATAATTTTTTTTTTTTTGTAAGTCTTAAACTATTTTAAAAAAAAGTCTATTGAAAACATATTTAAATTGCACAATTCTAAGTAATCAATTGCATTTTTGTCGATTAATTAAGTAAAAGTAATGAAACATTCAATTTGAGACGCAAAATGTATATTACCGTAAGAAAAAGAGAGGGAAAAAAAATAGTAAGCGAAAAGAAGTCAACTTTAGCTTTATATAATCTTTTCAAAAAAAAAGAAACATTAGTTTATGCAATAAAAGTAAATAATATTCAAAAGAGGGGCGGCGTTAATCTCAAAGGGTCATGCAGCCCTTTCCCTTTTCTTGTGATAGTTACAGCGGTTAAATTTTTACACTTACAAGCACTCCCTGCTTCGAAGAGTATATATATATATATATATTAGACCTATTGTATCACGATATATGTACTAGTTCGATCTATGTATGTACGTGATTTTAGAAGAAAAATTTAATAGAAGTTAAAAGTAATCTAACGAGTACAATGTTTAGATGTGAGGATTTCATTCTTACTTTTGTAAGCAAATTTTCAAAAAAAAACGAAAATCACAATAATAAGTAAGGATTTCAAAAATATGGCAGTGCCTTCCCTATATATTGTACTATTTGAATATCTTCACCTGTATGGCAAAAAGCTAGCGTTAAAAGCCTAGCATTTGCATCAACTTGCACCGGAGTAGGTAAAAAAAATGTAAAAAATTAGACAGCCGATACAATCAATATCGAATGTGTAGTGTGAATAGCGCATGTACTAAACACCGTCTGTGTCGCTCTTCCGATGTCTATCCTAAGACGACACAGTGGTCAGACGATACACATTGCATCGACTAAGCAATATGTTTGTCGGATTGTATATTTAACTTACATTTATCATTTGTTATCCCTCTTTAACGATATCACATGACCGGTGCACCCTCGGTTAAGCTAAATTTAATTATCTTTTTAATTTATTGGTGCAGATGGCCTTCCAATTACTTGGAGGAGAATCTGTCTCACGCGTTCTATTTGATTGATGAAGTTAGGAGTTTTCTTCGTAGTTGTCATGACTGGAAAGCGTCATATATATGTCCGCCGAGATCGATGGCACTAGTACGTACTGCTCATTGCCTAGTTAGATTTGCTTGTAATTAATATTTATGATTTTGTATCTTGGATGGAGGAGGTACAAGATCTGTTGGCACCTATACTCCATTCGGATATTATTAATTCTGTCTATTAATTAATCCTCTATTGCTTTAAAAAAAATAGTTTTTGAAGAGAACCATATATCGAGTGCAAATAAAATTACGTAAATATATACACTGAATTAAAGCAATATTGAGAATATAAATTAGTAGTCATTTGGTGCGAGTTTTAAATTTTAATTTAGTTTGTTCTTGAAATTTAAATATCAATTTTACATGAAAATTAGAAATTGGTCGATTTATAATTCAACCTCTTAACATTAAATATAAGAAACTTCTAATGTGAAATACTATGTATTTTGAGACTCCGTTTGATAGTATCATGAAAAGTGAAAATAAACTAATTTAGGTGAGTAGATGGAAAATAAGTTAAAGAATGTGGTGAGATTAACTCTTACTTTGATTTCTTCCATGGATTAAATTTCTATAGGTGGCGGTGAAGAAAAATTTTCAACAAAACATAAAAAATAATGGAAGACATCTCACCACACAAAAATGAGTTTGAGATAGATCACCACATACCTTAACTTATTTTCAATCTTCTCACCCAAATTAATTTATTAATTTTTTTTATTTTTATTTTCCATATTACTATCAAATGAAGTCTAAAATTTCAAAAACAAACCAAGTCAAACGAAACGAATACTAAATACAGGATATTGAAAAATAGGACTTATATGAAAAAGTTCTTTACAAAAAAATCCAAGGAATAATATTTTTATAAATTAAGGGCCTATATTTGACCAAACTTCAAAAGGAGTACAAAGTTAGTTTTGCGGTAAATTTTTAAATCTTATTTTTTTATGGAATCATGTAAAATTAAGTTTGCATTCATGTTTTTTAGCATATTATTATAAATAAGTATTTAATTGACAGTGTTTTAGAATAATTTGAACAAATTACATATTCAAAACCTATTTATTAATAAAATGAATATAATATTTTTTTCGAAATTATGCAAAGTTATGTTTGCACTCCTTATTTTCTAAAATATTACTATATAGTTGTGTTTATTTGACATTGTTTTAAAGTTTTTATGAATGAAACATAATAATATACTTGTTAAAAATATAAATGCATCATGCAAAATAAATTTGCATTAAATTTTTTTTGACTGCAAAGTTAAGTTTGCACAAAACACAATTTAGTGTAAAGTTAAGTTTGGCCAAATCTCTTATTTTAAAATACAATTGATAAACAAACTTTTATTTCAGAATGATAATAATATTTAAACCCTTATTTCTTTAAAATATTATTCGTTGATTTTTTTTGTGAAGAATATTATCATACAAAAATGTTTACCTCATTTTCAGTACTCAATATCACGTACGTAAACACCAAGCCCTAGCTTTGGTGGCGAAGTTTTTCCTTGTGCTTGAACAATTGATAGTAGAAAGAGCTTATAAATCCAAGTACAATATATTTCATCCGTTACCTTTGTTTATCTTCTACGTAAATTAAAGTAGTGTATATATGTTCACGACCACCCCTTACTGACACGTTGCTCCCCTCAAACTTACGCTTTCTCAGCTTTTTTCTACATTTTGCTTCTCCAAAATACTTGTCGATGTAATCATTTGCCATTCACAATTGCAACAGAAATGACCACAAAATCCCTACAAAAGTACAAACGAACAGTCACTTAAGTTAACATCGGAGTGTTAATTAAGTCGGTTGAAAGTGCCAATAATTTTATTTTTTTTGACGCAAAGGAAAGAGTTTGATTCATCAAAATCAACCGCGATTACACACGAAGTATCTAAATTAAGTTAATAGTAGGAAATTTTGAAGTTCGACAATTCTAGATTTTAGCTATCTTAAAATATGCTCTTGTACCATCTTTAGTTATTTGGTTCGCTAAAAACTAGATATAATTAAAGAAAAAATAAATTAAATTCTTTTATGATTTTTCAGATTAGTGGGTCGCTCCCTTAAACTATTATACCCGCACTAAATCACCTTATACTATTGCTGCATTTCATTTTACACAGACCCGTTTAGAAATTGATAGATTTTTAAAAAGTTTGATATTTATTTTTATTTTCAGTCATTATTTTTATTTTATTTTTACATATTTTGAAATTTTTCCTTATATTTTTTTTATATAAAATGTGTTTAAAATAGAAGGTACATTAACATCGGGTACTCAACATCTTTTAATTAATTAATTTTTTTGCCAAATGTGGAGTAATAACCAAAGTTATCACAAAGTGTAAAGTGTTATTGCTATTTATATATATGAAATACTAAAAAAGAGTCATTTAGTCATACTCTAAATTGAAGTTTTAGTTCTCCCATCCCAAATAAATTTTTACAATTATATTTCGGTATGTCTCAATTTAGTAGCATCATTTAAATTTTTTGAACATAGTCAAAGCATGTTAAAAATAAAAATAGATTATTACTTTATTCTCTCTCAAAAAATACGACTAAAATAATTTTTCTGCATTTTCAATATCTTACATTGTGTTATAAGATCCTTGATATAGTCTTAATCGTTAGAATATTGTGATTTTAATATTTAAAATGTTGCATTATTGTTAAAAATAAATGTACTAATTCATTACAAGTGGGCCCTGGTTTATCCTAAACAAATGTATTATTGTAATTTTATTATTAATAATGTCACGTGGATCACTTTGTTTGAAAATTTCATGGTTTCTAACTAGGTCGGGGTATAGTGAAAGACATCAATAGTACAGGGTGGTTTAGTGTCGGATAAAATATTTTAATTGGTAGATCCGTTAGCATGACAAACATCGGGAGAGTTTAATGTATTTTTCCCTACAATTAAATACTTTTGTTATATGCCTTTTTTATTTTATTTTATTAAATTACCTATATACAAATTACACAGATCATGTTTTATATGTTTACTCTACATACGTACAAGGTTAGAGCCTAGCCTCCTTCTCTCCCTTCATGTTCTTTTAGGATGTGTTTGACGTGTCGGATTAGAGAGCCGAATCGGATTATTTAATCCCATCCGGACGAGATAAAATCCTTCTCTCGGTGGGATAAGAAAGTTAAATGGGATAAATAATCTGTCCGGATATCCAATCTCTACGAACACCAAACATGTGATAGGATAAAGTTATCCAATCCTGCCTTTTTATCCTACGTGTCAAACACGGCCTTAAAGTTTTAAATATAAGTTTATCTATTACAAGGTATCAACAGAAAAAAGAAAGAAAAATGAGAAACTACTTATCAATTTAAGATGAGAAGTTTTAGACTCGTTTGGTTGCATTCATTTATAATTGATTCATTATAAATTAATAAAATTATCTCTTTTTTTCATTTTATGAAAAAATTACGTGTGATTTTTTTTTGCATGAACTTGAACGTATGATAGTATAATTTAAGTAATTTCTACTATGACATCACGTATCCTTATTTAATATCTCTGAGAAGTTTTAGACTCGTTTGGTTGCACTCATTTATAATTGTTTCATTGGAAATTAATAAAATTGTTTATTTTTTTATTTTAAGAAAAAACTGTGCGTGATTTTTCCTCATGAACTTGTATGATAGTTATAATTTAAGTAACTTATACTATGACGCTACGTTTCCTTATTTAATATCTTAGATATTAACTTAAGTCTATAAATTTATATATTAATTCATTTTTATAACTAAACACTCAAATTAAATAATTTATGAATTAAACAATTTTAAATTATTTAATTTATAAATTAAAAGATAACCAAATAAAATTCTTATAACGCATTGTTTACTAATAAAAAAAATTACTTTATTGAGTAGAGTTTATTGTTAAAAAATAAAGAAAAGAAAAGAAAAATAGGGAGTGAGGTCATCAATGAGGACAAGCATCAACCCATGCGCAATTGAGCGGTCCTTTTTATACACTTCCCTTCTCTTTAATTTTAAGCGGACCTCTCTCTCTCTCTCTCTCTCTCTCTCCTTTCTCTCTCTTCTTCTTCTTCTTCTTCTTCTTCTTCTTCTTCTTCTTCTTCTTCTTCTTCTTCTCCTCTCTTAAACCAAATAATTAACTACTGAAGTCTACATTCTACAAAAGAATAGCCCATATTCTCTCACCTGGTAAGCTTTTTGCATTAATGGCATGCATGTATAATTATATATGAAAGATAAATCATTCAATTCTCAAGTAATTTGACTATATATCAATATATACATCTTGAATAAATTTAACTTCTTTTCTTAATTGATTAATTCCTACTCATCCATTTCTTATATATGTGTTAGCTCTCTACACACACAAGCACAAAATTAATTAAGAGCATATTCAAATGTTTTCATAGGTCGTCTTAAAATTTGGTGTGTGTCTAAATTAGGAAACAGAATGTTGATTAATTAATTCTTCACTTCCCATTTTGAAGTATACACCATCAATTCTACAAGTATATATATATATTGGTACTCGATCGATTTTTTTTTCAATTGATACCTATATATATATTTGTATCACAAATTCCGTGCGCGTTTCATTTATTGCTTACTTAACTTCTCGCATTCGATCTTCATCATCTGAAATTTCTATGCAAGTGGGCTATGAATAAAATGCACGACTGATACTGATTCGAGATACTGATTTCAAGACATACGTTTATAATTTTCCTTTTAGTTAGCTAGAAAATAATATAATGCGGAAGCCCTCACTTTACTCTTTTTTATAAACTTTTATTGAGTTAATTGGTAATACATGTTACTTTAATTAAAAAACTATTTTAACCAGCAGGTTGCATAAATATATGTCTCATTTGCAAATATCAAAGTTAGTAGGGGAAATTAATTTTTGTACACACTTTAAATTTTTCTGGCTAGCACCATTTAGTAAACCGATCACAATTCTCATTATTACCTCTATTTTTTCGATTTAATTTATTTTTTATTTTGAACACACTCAAACTTCCATCCTCTTTCATCTAATGAAAATATGTAAATGCGTGAGATTCGAACTTAAACTTAAATGATTAAAAGCGCGAGCATTTAGACAAAGCGTCAAGGTTCAAGCCCCACGCACTCTCATCTCCTCCCACCTTGATCTTCACTTGAATCCATCAACTACTTGTATAGGAAAAATGAAAATATAAGTATGAAGCTCTTGAATTTGAGACCCTCTCTCTCACACACACAAACTGATTTGCTTAATACTCTTTGCGTCTGAAATTAAGTTAATGAATTATATTCGATGATTTTAGTGTAATACTTTCTCAATCTCAATTTGACACTTGCTTTGATTTTGGTACTTTATAGAAAAAAACACTAATTTTGATATAATCAATTATTACCACTGAGTTTCTATGGTAAGATTTTATATATCAATTATATGTCCCAAAAATAAGGTTACATTATCAATTTTTATGTTAGTTTTAAAGGATTATTAATTTTAAATGAGACTTTCAAAATCGGAGGACTATATTATATATCTCTTAGCTCTTTCTCTTACTTTACTTTATTCTTTCCTTTTAAGGACTTATCAGCTCATGAAAGGAAGTTCAGACTTCAGATTGTGCCACTTAAATTCTAGACAAACAGACAACAAGGTCAGAGTCCATCTCCGAAACTGAAATCATGACAACACAAGTGCCTTATGTCCCTTATCTTTCTTTCACTATAAATACTATTTATATTACTAAAACAATATATTTCAAAAATTATAGTTTAATTAATTTCATTAGAATCGCACATATCTATACTCAAATTTGGTTGATTAGTAATATCCTTCATTTCTAAAGAAATCCCAAAAGCATAATTAAAAAACTAACTTTTAATTCATTTCGATCAATCAAAAAATTCTAACACGTACAAGTACAAACGTGTGGTTCAAGAGTAAATGATACATGTATTAATTTAATATTAAATTAATATAATAAGTTAGGTGTTAAAAAATATTTGTTTTTGGCCGTTCTTTGTTGAGACTATATATCTCACATTCGAAAATGAGATTCAATCAAAACAATATATAAAAATAAGGGGCTATTTCGCTCATTGCCAATTAACTTTAGATTAAATGTTCTAACTCTAATATGGTATTAAAGCGAGAGGTCAATATAATTGGTCCACATTCTAGGCTGAAAGTTACATTACACAATAACCACTATACTTTTTTTTTTTCAAAAAGAGAAGTTTTGTTAATTCCAATTAGAAGTATTAAACAACAAAGACTCCTTCAAGCATGGAGAGGGGTCGGACATACCAAAACATACTTTGTGACACATATTTATACTCGGTGATTCAAATACAAATAAACTATCTACAATTTTTCTACCAAAAAAAAATCTATCTACAATTTTTACGTTCTTTTAGAACCGAATAGCAGTGAAACTGAACCTTATTTTAAGTTTTTCAAAAAAATCGTTGGGCTAGGGTTTTCTTTTTAAAACAAGTTGGGCTAATAACTCATTGCTCTTCTTTTTTCACTCCCAAAAAAATAAAAAGTGCTGTCAGGCTTTGATCCAATGAAATGGGCGGTGCAGTGAATGGTGGTGTCCTTTTTGCCTCTGATCGACACCTTTCCCTCTTTGTACAAGCGCGTGCTAAATACACTTATTGTTTCCCTCATCCCTTTGAAACTTCTATTATTAAACTAAAAAAAAATAATTTGATCATCTTCTAAAAAGCTGGTCAATTTTTTCTCTTTTTAGTTAGATCCAAAAATCAGTCCTACTAAATGGTTACATCTTTTTGTTTTTTGTCACTCTTAACCTTTTGGGCTTTATATATATGAGTGTTTAAATGTATAGAGTGAAAAAAATAGTAGTCTTAACGGATTCATTTATTGGATAATTATATATTTAGTTGTATATTTTAAGAATATATACAATCCACCAATAAAATCGACAAGTGTAGTATTACTATTAATTTATTTTAACTTGTTTTAGAATTTAAGTTATAAATTTCTCGCTTTTTAATGAAACTACAAGCGTTGGTTCCATGTAAAATTATTCAAATACTCCGGTAGTCCCAAATTAAAATGTCTTTTTCATTTTTGGGCATCTTAATTAAATTGAAAATCAATTTTTTGAGATATATATGACCAGTGTATAAAATTTTGTGATATTGCATAGTTGTATTATTTAACATTGATTTGGTTATATGGTTATGCTAACTAGCTAGGTTTGCAGTCATTGAAAATCCTTTACATTAAAAATAAACAAGTGGTAGATAAATATTAAATACAACATAGATACTCATTATTTACTCTTGAAAAACATGTTATCAATCTCAATTCATGTAAGCCAATCTAGCTAACTTCCCTATTATTAATTTATTTATTTATTTCTAATTAAATATATACTTTTGTGCAGTAAGGACCAGTTGTTGATGCATCATTTCCACCATTCACCAACACAAGACAACATCATTAGCACTAACCTCTCATTCATTAATTCTTCTCAAACCCTGGCCTTCCACAACACAACAGGTGATCATTCATTAACATCCAAATTAATTACTATCTTGGTTTTCATCCAAAGCTAGTCCCCCTCATCATTTCTTTTCCTATCCTTTTCAACTCCCCCACAAAAATCATTCTTCCTAAAATTTAAATAAACTTTAAAAAGAAAACTTATTTTTTACCACATTAACACGCAAATTTTGGGCATGGATTCAAACATGGGCGGCGCATAGATATTTTTAGCATTCAGAGTATCAACCACTTGGGCTTAATCCCAAATCTATATAACACGCTCATAAACATACATTTCTTTTTAGAGAGCAAAAAAAATAAAAAAGCTATAAGAGCACTGTTATATACTACTATTGAATGCTGCTCACCACCAAATGAATTGATGATTATAGCTGATAACACTTGTCACCTTTTATTTGTAGGGTTCATCATTTCTTTTTAACCTCTTTCGTCTAGTGATATTTGCGTTCCATTCATCTCTTTGGTTACGATCTATTTAAAGAAATTAAATTGATGCAGAAACAACAGTACTCGCTGTGACGGATACAATGGAATCATGCGTCCCACCCGGATTTAGGTTCCATCCAACGGACGAGGAGCTAGTAGGGTACTACCTGAGGAAGAAGATCGCGTCACAAAAGATCGATCTTGATGTTATTCGAGATATTGATCTTTACAGAATCGAACCATGGGATCTCATAGGTAAAGAAATTAATCTGATTCCTCTCTTTCTGTTTATTTCTTTGCTTAGGGTTTTCTTATATACTAAAATATGTTACTTGGGTTTCGTAATCAACAAAATTTAAATTCTTGATTCTGTATAAGTGAAAATGGTTGAGACACAAACTAGATCTCTTTCGTTAAGATTATGTTGGCCGTCTGCTGGCATGCTAGCTACTGTATGTGTCTGGCGTGCAGGTGCTGGCAGGTTACGAAAAATAGGTGTTCATCCCACTGGGTGAGGTGAACTGGTAATGTGCTACAGAGACATGTCTATCTTTGACAATTGCTGTTTAAACAAATTAAATTTTTTCTTTGATGTGCAGAGAGGTGTAGAATTGGATACGAGGAGCAAAACGAGTGGTATTTTTTCAGTCACAAGGATAAGAAGTATCCGACAGGGACAAGAACTAATAGGGCGACCATGGCGGGGTTTTGGAAGGCTACTGGGAGAGACAAGGCGGTGTATGATAAGATGAAGTTGATTGGAATGAGGAAAACCCTAGTTTTCTATCGAGGTAGGGCACCAAACGGTCAGAAAACTGATTGGATCATGCATGAATATAGGCTCGAATCGGACGACAATGGTCCTCCGCAGGTAAGCTTTAATTAATTTCTTCATATTTTTTTACTTGAAGAACCCTTTGTTTTTTTCTTTAATTAATTTGAACGTGGATAATTCATCTTTCTAAGATAAATCAGATTATTCGTTCTCTCAACACATGGTACACCGTACACTAGTACCAATATATAGATTAAAGTTTGAAAAAAAAAATCGGGTTTATCATGTTGAAAAATAGGCATGAACTTCATTTTTATTAGTCTAAGAATTTTTTCAAGTACTCCTCATTTTTTTGTGATGCATTATTTAGGAGGGATGGAATCAGGAAATTTTTACCCATTATTTTTTCTTACATATGTACTAGCTTTACTAAAAGTTGAAGAGGTTATAATCTTTAACTTTTTGTTTTACAAAATTAATTAAACTATACAAAATTAATTTAACTTATTACCTATAATGATTATGTATCATTACTTTCAATATGCTGCCTCATGGTGGTTAAGTGTAGAGTGAGCAATTGCACAAAATTCTTATTAGAATAAAGTTTTTTTTTAACTTATACAAATGGCTTGACATTTCAAATAAATCATGAAATTAAATAACTTGTATATAGAAAAAAAATCCTAATATATATTCGTTTTTTGTATAAAATCTAGTATATCTCGAAGAAACCCTTCCTACCTGATTCACCACATCCCCACCCCGACCACCCTAAACAAACAAACAAGCTAGGCAAACTTTTTCAACATAAAAATGAGGAAGTTCAATTATATATTTTTCACAAATTGGGCAAGGCAAAGGTATATATGAAACTCATCAGTTAAAATTCTTCATGCGCAGTTTCCTTGTATATTTATATTTTTACACAAAGTCCAACTCTCTTAATCAATAAAGGTTCCTTTTTTATGTCACTTATTTTTGAAGGGCCTACTATATTTTACCAATTTGTGTGGTACTGAATGAACTTGTGGTTTGCATGCATATATATATATATATATATATATATTTCATTATATATGTGACATCTCCTCTTTAATTAAAGTACTGTTTGTAATAAATTAAAGATGGCTCTACGCCATCTCTTTTTAAGTCAAAACTTTATCTCTTTTCATCCACCTAATGAAATGCCACCTTCCAATTCCTCCCTTTTTCTTCTTTTTGGTGTACGTGTGACCTTTTTCCTAATGCAACTTGTCCAATTAAAATTATATATTTCTCCACTACTCAACTTTAATTGCTACTTGCTAACCTTTGACTTTTTTCCTACCTCTCTTTACCAAACAAAAAGAACACTTACCAAAAAGAAAAAGAATTATCAAATGAATGTTTTAGTATTTTTTTTTCTTTAATTTTGAAATATCTATCTATAAGTTGAGAAATTACACTAACTTCCCCTCAAGAAATTGCATAAATTAAATAGGGTTTGAACATATCCATGAGGGGGTTCAATCCTACATGTCCATCGCTCTCATCCCTCGAGCCCTTATCTAAAGACTTGTTTTAGCTTATTTGCCAGCTTACTCCTTTTTAATTATGAGGTACAACTCGCCTTCATCGGTTTTGAACCTGCAACCTCTTATAAGAAGGTTACACTTGCCATTGAGTTAGAAGCTTATGTACTCCATAGATTAAAACACTAAAGATGCTTTTAACAATATTATCCAAAATTCTATAGAGATCACTATAATTATCTTTAAATAAAATAGTAAAATATGGGGAACAAACCTACATAGGCCTATTTAATTTCATCAAAATTATTTAATTTATGGTGATGTTCTGCAGGAAGAAGGATGGGTGGTATGTCGAGCATTCAAGAAGCGAATAACGGCCCAAACAAAGAGCACAGAGGGTTGGGATTCGACCTCTTTTTATGATGAATCAAGTAGCATTAGCTCGGTGGTCGAACCACTGGATTACATTACAAGAAATCGGCCACCAAACTACTTATCCCAAAGTGTCATTTGCAAGCAAGAATTCGAAGGCGATTTTATTAATCCGAATTTTATTCACTCGGATCAGCAATTCGTACAACTTCCACAAAGAGAGCCCATCACTCCTTTAAGTACAAAGAGGCCAATTAGCTCGAATAAAATCGTGGCTGAAAATAATGAGGAGAAGAGAATATTAGAAAGTACAATAATGTTAATGCACCAAAAAAACAGTGACTGATTGGAGGGCACTTGCAAATTTGTGGTTCTCAATTGAGCCAAGATGAAGGAGATGTTAATGGAGTTTCAAGCTTTGGAGCACATTATGATGATGATCAGGAGGCATTATTGTTCTTGGAGGGTGGTGGGGAAGAAGGGGGAAATTAGGGTTTTTGAGTTCAAGTTCAGATTGTGATATTGGATTTGCATTATTTGATAAAATGAAAGAAAAGAGTAGAAGAGGTTTTCTTATTAATTGTAGTGATTTTTGCTGAGAAATGCATGTCAAAGGTCTTGGCTTCTGCCAAAGTAAAAATGATGCATTTCACAGTTGTAAATTATGTCTTATAGTTATTTACACTGTTGTAACATAAATATATATTTTGATTTGATAATAGAATTATTTTACTTTTTTTTCTTTTTTTTTTTTAGGTATAACGATTAATAATCTATTTTCCTCTTCAAAATATAGAGGCGGACACACAGCGATATGTGTAAACCATTTTTTCCAAATGCATAGATTTAATGGAAAGAATAAACATAAAATAATTTGATACAATGCTTAATATCATCACTTTAAATACAAGGGCTGTCATAACTATTTCCGGTGCCTTGATTATATTAATAAAGATACCAATATGAGAGGGAGGAAGTACTATTTAGTGAGCAGTGCACATTACTCTTTAGACAACAACAAATAGCCATAAAGGATATGGAAAAAAAAGAAAGTAATTAACTACTAAGGAAACAAATTTAGTAGACAGCAAAATGAATTTTTAAAGGGACGAGAAGCTTTGAACATTAAACACATGTGATATATGTTAGAATATAGATTTTAACATATATAATTAATACCATATTCTTTATACTTTTTTAACTCTCTTACATTTTTATATTTTTTTATATTTTATTAGATATTTCTTACCTTATTTATCTCTTATGCAATGCATGATTCTCATTGTAGGTTTGAATTATGACTATTAATATAATATCATATTATGAAAGTTCCATGGTAACGTATTAGAAATAAGGTATCAATTATATATGTTAACATTCATATTCTAACATCCATTCTCTCAAACTTAGTTGCTAAGTAGAAGCCAACTGAGTTTGAAGTCTCAAGTGGACACGTGTTCAACAATGCTCATAACTCGAGCCAGTCTTCAAAATTTAGACCAGCCATCTAGAGCTGGACTCTCAAACTCAGACCAGACACCCACAACCGGACCATCCTCTCTATTTGTCGCTCGCTTAGCTACCGTATTGAAATATTGTTTTACAGTTGCGGATCCAAAAAACAAACAAGTTCTCAATCTCACTCGCAAGGGGAACACAAAATACGAATTCACAAAGTTTCTTAGATTTGACTTTGTCAAAAGGAATGCAAAATCCTAGCCTTCCACCACAAAACCTCATCACCGGTTCAGTCAAACCAGTACACCCGTTTTCTTTGATCAGTTCAAGAAGAAGAAAGAGAATATTAAAGAATGGGAAAAAAATGGAAAAAAAAAAAAAAATAAAAGAAGATACTAATTGCTGAGACTCAACCGAACCCACAATACAGTAGTTAGGCTAGAAGAGAACTACCCCGCCCCCAAAACAAGGAAAAAGAGTATAAAAAAAATCTTTTCAATCAAACCGAATTACCGCTTTC